>PVIC010050540.1:0-12774 GCA_004025085.1 Thryonomys swinderianus
CCTAGGTTATTTTAACTTTTTAACTATTTCTGGAGTCCTCATAAAAGATTTTTGGATTCCATAATCATTAAATGTATGTCTCTGGATGAACGAGGTCTGGAGCTTTCTACTGGGCTTTTTTGCTTATGTCACACTTCTCAGACAAATTTGTATTTAAAGAGTGTTATACATGTGGAAGCTGAGAACAAGAATCTGAGACTTAAATCCCTTAAGGTTAAATATACTTGTATACCCCTTGGAAAGTTTTATAGACACCCTGATACATGTATACCAAGTTTAAGGACCATTTTTCCAAATGGCCAAGGTTGATATCCCATTGACTCCCCTTCAGGTTTCATTATATAACTGTGCAGAATATGTCGTCAGGGTATATACCTGCTTTCTACACATGATCTTAACTAAAAGGCTGAGAAGTGACTGTACCTGCTTTCTGTACTGAGTCTCTTCTATCCATGATCCTAAGTACCTGGACCAGAAAATGTATCTAACAGACTTCATTGGATTGATGGTTAATTTTATGTGTTACCTCTGGTGGGTTAAGGGTACCCAGACAGTTGTTAAAGTTTTCTTTCTGTGCATGTAAGAGTATGAATCAATTCCCATAATAAATCTCCTTACATATCTATATAAATGTCCTACTGATTTTCTGTTTCTCTGGAGAACTTTAATATAGATTTTGGCACTGAGAGTGGTTCTAGAAAAATTGGTTTATTCACTGAAATAATGAATTTATAAATAACCTGCTGTACTAGCCTGGTTTCTGTTGCTATAACAAAATACTTAAGATTAAATACTTCATAAAGAAAAGAAGCTGGGCTCTAACGTGGCCCATCCAAAAGTAGAACTGGACCTAAACTAGATTATACTATCAATACTTTTTAATCTAGTCTTTCCTCTAGAAGGTCACTGTAACACTATCCCTAATAGGGTCCCCCAGTAGGAATCACAAAGAAGTTATCAATAAATGTTTGGTGAATTTCAATTTTCCTCCTTACACTAAATAGCTATCAACTATAATTCCTTGAAAACACTTTTCCATCTAATTTTTCATTATCTCTTCTCTGAGGTAATAAATCAAGGATCCTGTAATCTGTGTTTCATTCTTTTAGACAAGTTCCCATGAAGTTTTTATGTAGATCATTGAAGAAAAGCATGATATATCCTGGTCTTTAACATAGAGTTGTGAGAATAAAGAACACACTATTAAGATACAGTGTAGTACTATGATTGTTGGCCAAAAGCAAGAGCATATGTCAGCAATAAATGTGAATGATATACTGAGGGTTTTGTTTTTGTGTGGGGGGGTTGCCTTTTTTTTTTTTGCCATCCTGAGGATCAAACTCACAGTCTTGCACTGCATGATAGGTGGTGGCACCAGGAAACCACATCCCCAGCCCCTACCGAGATACTTCCAAGAGCTCCAAAATAAGACTAGTAAGGCTGCCCACAACGGTGCACATCAATTTTTGCTGCCTCCCCTCCAATCACCCTTTTTAAGAAGGACTACCTCTCCCTACACTCAGTTCATATTTTTATGTGGCACTCCTCTCTAGCACATAACAAGTCAATGAGGCACAATGATTCTTTTGTGGGAAAAATTGAGAAAGAAGCACTCACATTTTTTAGCTGTACTTGTTAAAAACGGTAGCCTCAGCCTCCTGTACCACAAGAGAAAAGAAAACTTTCCTTTGAATGGAACCAACATAGAGCAATAGATAGAAGAAAGGTTTGAGTCTATAATCACCATGCCTGAATCCAGTTGTCATTACAAGAGCCAATAATTTTTCTTTCCCTGTGCCGAAATTGACTGCCTACCTATAAATCAAGCTATCATGCATATAAACAGACTTTGATAAAGTTACTACAAAAAATTTTTCCTCAATTGTGCCCAAGTCATCTGACTATTCAGGAGGTTAGTCTGTCACGGACCGGGCTATATACATGGTGATTAGGGGCACAAGTATATATTTAGAGCCAGAAATGCATGAAGGCTGACTCTGATTTCTTAACATTTTCAAGCTTCAGTTTCTCCACCTATCAAATTCTGATAAAGATAGAGACCATGTGATAAGAGGGCAAATTTTATTAATGCAAAAGACTATTTATATCTTGGCTTTTAAATTAATTTTAGATTTATTAATCAAAACTCAAAACCTTGGTTTAGTTTAAGCCACAAAAGTTTAATTTATAAGCATGCTAGTTATTTATAAACATATTTATATAAAATAATTAAGTTTAAGGAAATATTTTATTGAATTTATAAATCTCATGTCTATTCTTTCTACATTATACCTTTTGTAGGGCTGGCCAATCAAGTTTTCATCCCTAATAGGTAAAATGTCCCCAAGTACTCAACAAAAATTTGTACATAAAACATACAAATTTAGTAGGTCTAGTTGTCAAATAGTTCAATACTATTTATGGACTTAATCAAATACTCTTGTACCTTTCAGGTCTAACCTTCAGTATAACCTATTATTTTTAAACTACACTTCCAGTACAAAGGAGATAGTTATTTTACCTACATGATAATTTTGATTTATCTTCTTTATATTTAATCGTATACTTTTCAGGTTTGAAAAACTCTTTAGTCACTGAGAAGACGGTCTCGAATCTCTAGGTCTCAAATCTCAGATTACTGGGTCAAGAATTCACAACCCTGATACAGTTACCACATCAGGGGGCCAAGTTGAGGTGAGTAGCTCAACAGTTCTGGCCGTGATATAGTTTTCTGCTCAGAAGTGGAAGTTGACACCTTAAACAAGTTGACGCTACTGGATTGACAATTTATTAACACAATAAGGTCATTATCTGTCATAAATTTGACACTACGGAGCAGCACCTATGTATTCCCGGCTTCTAGGATGATTCTACCTGAGCCACACATAGATACAGCGAATCTTTTATCACCATGGCAACAGAGGGTTTGTAGTCTGTATCTTCCTTAAGTCTTCAAATAACACCCTTCTGCAATCCATCTGATCAAAATTTGCAACCTCACCCATTATGTAAGAAGGGAAATTCCTACCATGGTTCAAGTAGATTCTTGAGCCTCTTATGGTATGTTAATGCAGTTGCTCTTTAAAAACTACTGAGGCTTTTTCATCAGTCTTCCAAGATTCTAGAGCACACCTTTATCAAAAGTGATCAAATTATACATTTAAATATGTAGTCTTTGCTGCATATCAGTTATACCATGTCCATCACGAACTGGCTAGAAGTGTTAACATTATTCTCACTCTGGACCTTGGCTGATGGAGAATGTGCTTCACAAAACCTTTCTGTTCATCACGACATAGGAATAGAGAGCATGTGGCAAAGCACACAGTGAGTCTTACAGCTCCCTCCCAAAGCAATGAGGCACAAAACCTTCTGTGGCTTTGCTACTATGTGGTTATAACTTGAGAATTATATATTCCTAATGAATTATAACTTATCATTATATGGCCCTTTTTATCCTTAGTAATGCTTTTCTGTCACAGTCCATTTTTTTTTTTTACTTTTAAAATAGCTAGACAGTAGATTTCTTCTGATTAATATTTTTCTGGGATGACTTTTTAAATTCTTTTACTGTCAATCCTTCTCTGTGCTACTATGGATCATGAAAGGCCCTCAAAGGCCCATGTGTTGAAGGTAGTAACCCCAGGGTGGTATTATTAGGAGATGCTGGGACCCTTTAAAGCTGGAACCTAGTGGGAGAATTATTTTTGTCTTTTGGATTTTTTTTTCCAAAAAAGCTCACTTTGGGGCATGGGATTTAGCTCAGTGGTTCCAGTGTCTACCTGACAACCATAGGTCCTGAGTTCAAACCCCAGTACCATATACCACAATGCTGGGTGTGGTGGCTCAGGCCTGTAATCCCAGCACTCAGGAGGCAGAGGCAGGAGGACTGCTTAGTTGGAGGCGTGCCTGGGCTACATAGTGAGCTCAGGGCCAGTCCGAACTACAAAGCAAGGCCCTGTCTCAAAACAAAACAAAACAAAAAAGCTCATTCTGTCATTGAGGGCCTTACTCTGTAGTTCAGGCTGTCTTGAACTCATCATATAGCCCAGGCTGGCCTCGAACTCAAAGCAATCTTGCTGCCTCAAACTCCTTAGTGCTGAGATTACAGACATGCACCATCATACCTGGCTAGTGGGAGGTTTTTATTCATTGGAAGCAAACCCTTGGAGGGGACTGTGGGACCCTCTTTTCTTTCTCTTGTTGTTCCTTGATATATGATGTAAATGATTTACTCCACCATGCACTCTTGACATGATGTGTTGCCTTCCTACAAAGGGTCAAATCAATCATGGACAGAAGCCCCCAAAACTGTGAACCAAAATAACCTTTTCCCCTTATAAATTATGTCAGGTATTATGCTTTAACAACAGAAATCTAACACACCTTGTCCTTACATTTTAGGTGTATCTATTTTGAAAGGATATAGTTGGATTTGAGTTTTCTTAACTGACCTGGAAATTCTTTGTCTTTTAACTGGTGAGTTTACTTAATTTTACATTTATTTGGAAAAATATTTCTATGTGTCTTACTTTTCTTTGGAATTGGTTTGGTGTTGTTAAATTAGGTTTCCTCTTTACTAATTGGAATTCAATTTTTATCATTTTAGTAACTGCCCTAAACATTTTCACGAGCATACTTAATCTCAAACATTAATATTACTTTCCTTCACTTGAATAATTATAGAAACTACAATGGCTAACTCCACATAGGCATGGGGGCACACATGTGTAATCCCAGCTACTTGGAGGCTAGGCGTGAGCCACCACACCTGCCATTGTGGTATGTGTTGCTGATTGCTGGTTATTGAATCTCTTTTTAAGTCACAAAAAGTATTAAGTTGTGTTAAGTGCTTTATTCTGCATCAGTTGAGATAACATGATTTTTTTCTTATTCTACTAATGTAGTATATTACACTTCTGGATTTGTGTATGTGAATCTTTCTTGCAACCAAGAGATAAATTCTAGTTGGTAATGATGTATAACCTTTATAATGTGCTTTTGAATTTAGTTTGTTATCATTTTGTTAGAGATTTCTGCATCAGTAATCATTAGGTATTGGTCTATAGTGTCTTTTTTTTTTTTTTTTTTTTTTTGAGACAGGGTCTCGCTTTGTAGTTCAGGCTGGCCCTGAGCTCACTATGTAGCCCAGGCAAGCCTTGAACTCAGCAATCCTCCTGCTTCTGCCTCCCGAGTGCTGGGATGACAGGCGTGAGCCACCACACCTGGCACTGTGGTATGTGGTATTGATTGCTGGTGGGCGTGAGTCTCCACGCCCAGCATTCTATGTGGTCACCAGGGATCGAACTCAGGACCTTGCGCTTGCGAGGCAGGCGCCAGAACCGCTGAGCTAACCCTCCGGCCCTATAGTGTCTTTTCTTATATCTTCCTCTAACTTTGGTATCAGCTTAATGCTGGCCTTATAAAATTAGTTTGGAAGGGTTTCTTGCCCTTTGATTTTATTGGTGCACATTGAGAAGTACTGGTATTCATTCTTCACATTTAATAGAGTTCTTTAGTGAAGTCATTTGGCTCTAGGTTTTCTTTGTTAGGATCATTTAGATGACTGGTATAATTGTCATACTAGTTATCAGCCTGTGTATATGTTTAATTTATTTGTGATTTAGTCTGAGTTGTATTTTCTAGTTATCTTCCAAGTCATCCAGAATATGAGGTGTGTGTGTGTGTGTTTCACAGCACTGGGAATTAAACATGGGGTCTTTTGGGCTGGGTTTAGCTCAAGTGATACTGCACCTACCTTGGAAGCACAAGGACCCAAGTTCAATCCCCAGTACCACCAAAAACAAACAAAAAAAGTTTAAACATGGGATCTTTTAACTTAACTACATCCCCAGGCCCCTTTTTTTGAGACATTTAGGCTAAGCTCAAATGTGTGATCTTCCTGCCTCAGCCTCCAAGAGTGCTGGGATTACAGGCATGAGCCACCATACTCCATTTATAACTGTTCATAGCTGTCTCTTACATTTTATATCTGTGCCAACAATTGCAAGATTTATTCTTTCATTTCTGATTTTAATTGAGTCCTTTCTCAGTTTAGCTAAAGTTTTCTCAAATTTGCTCTTTAAAATAACAGTTTTATTGATCTTTTCCTATTGATTATTCTTGATTTCATTTATTTCTGTGGTAATCTTATTTTCTTCCTTTTGCTAACTTTGAGTTTAGTATATTCTTTTTCTAGTTTCTTGAGGCATAAAGTTAGGTTGTTGATCTGAAATTTATCTTTAATAGGTGTTTCCTGTCCTTAGAACTGCTTTCAGTGCACTGTGTAAGTTGTATATTATAATTCATTTTAAGTTATCAAAAGATAGTTTCTAATTTCCCTCATTACTTCTTCTTTGCCCCATTGGTCGTACAAGAGCATACTGTTTAATTTTCTTGTGTTTGAGAATTTTCCAATTTTCCTTTTACTATTAGAAAAGATATTTGGTAGTATTTAAATCTTCTTAAATGTGTTAGATTACTTTTGTCCCCTCACATATCTATCCTAGAAAACATTCCACTCCACTGCAGAAGAATGTACATTTTGATACTGTTGGGTGCATGTTCTGTATGTATCTGTTAGGTCACTGACCCTGTAGTGCTGCTCCAGTTTCCTGGTTTTTTTTTTCTTTTTCTTTTTTTGAGACAGGGTCTCGCTTTGTAGTTCAGGCTGGACCTGAGCTCACTATGTAGCCCAGGCAAGCCTGGAACTCGGCAATCCTCCTGTCTCTGCCTCCTGAGTGCTGGATTACAGGCGTGAGCCACCACGCCCTTCACTGTGGTATGTGGTATTGATGGCTGGTGGGCGTGAGTCTCCATGCCCAGCATTCTATGTGGTTACCAGGGATCGAACTCAGGACCTTGCGCTTGTGAGGCAGGCGCTGGAACCACTGAGCTAATCCTCCGGCCCCCAGTTTCCTGTTTTCTTAGTGATTTTCAGTCTGGTTATTCTGTTACTGAATATGGGGCACTGAAACTGCTACTACTGTGCTGCTTTCTATTTCTCTAATTATGTCAATGATTTTTAAAAAATATATTTAGGTGTTCTGCTTGGGTGACATATCTATATATCAATATATAGATATATAATCTTCTTGCTGAATTAGTCCTTTTATCACCATCCAATATCCTTTTTATCTAAAATTTCTAACAAGAACAAGACAAAAGTGTCCATTTTATAATGCTTGAAATTCTAGATAACAAGATTGGGCAAAAAAAGAAAAGGGATAGAATTATTAAAGAAAGAAGTTAAATTATCCTTGTCCACAGATGATATGATCCTAATTTAGAAGACCCTAAAGACTCTACTAAAAGACTTTAAGAGCTGTTAAATTAATTCAACAATATAACAAAATGTAAAATTAACACTTAAAAATTCATTATCTTTACTATACATGAATAATAACTAGCTGAGGAAAACAAATCCAATCAGAATAGTTTCAATAAAGTAAAATACCTAAGGATCATCTAATCAAGTAGATGAATGACTTCTACAATGAAAATATAAGAACACTTAAGTAAGAAATTGAAGAAGATACTAAAAGACAAAAAGATTACTATGGCCGGGTGTGGTGGCTCACGCCTGTAATCCCAGAACTCTAGAGGCAGAGGCAGGAGGATTGTTGAGTTTGAGGCTTGCTTGAGCTACATGGTGAGCTCAGGGCCAGTCTGAACTACAAAGTGAGACCCTCTCTCCAAAAACAAAAACAAAAAAAGATCTCCTATGTTCATGGATTGGCAGAATTAATTCTGTCAATTGGCCATATTACCAAAGTGATCTACAGAGTCTATGCAATCCCCCTGATACTACCAATGACATTCCTCACAGAATTAGAAAAAGCAATCCTAAAATTCATGTGAAAGGGCCAGAGACTTAGCTCAGTGGTTCAGGAGTCTGCCTGGCAAGTACAAGGTCCTGAATTGGACCCCCAATGCCACATACTACAATGCCAGGTGTAGTGGCTCACATTTGTAATCCCAGCACTCAGAAGGCAGAGGCAGGAGGACTGCCATGAGTTCAAGGATAGCCTGGGCTACATAGTGAGTTCAGGGCCAGCCTGAACTACAAAGCAAGACCCTGTCTCAAATATAAATAAATAAATAAATAAATTCATACGAAAATAGGAAAAGCCCAGAATAACCAAAGCAGGGGCTGGGAATTTTGCCCAGTGTTTCTGGTGTCTACCTCACAAATGCAAGGTCATGAGTTTGATCCCTGGTACCAAAAACAAACAAAAGCAAATATAACTGAGTGGCAGAGTGGTGCAGTGGAAGTGTGCTCAGCCCATAACCCAGAATAGCCAAAGTAATCCTAATCATAAAGAACACAGCTGAAACCATCATAGTAGCTAACTTAAAATTATACTACAAAGCCATAGTAACAAAAACAGCTTGATACTGGCAGAAAAACAGATGTGTAGATCAAAGGAAAAGAATAGAGGAAACAGGGCTGGAGATTTAGCTCAGTGGGCCAAGCAAGCTCAAGGTCCTTGGTTTGATCCCCAGTAACTACATACAACAATACTGGATTTGGTGACTCATGCCCACCAGCAATCAGCACCACATACCACATTGCCAGGCATGGTACCTCACACTTGTAATCCTAGCACTTGGGTGGCAGAGGCAGGAGACTGCTGAGTTCGAGGCTTGCCTAGGCTACATAGTGAGCTCAGAGCCAGTTTGAACTAGAAAGCAAGACCCTGCTTAAAAAAAAAAATAGAGGAAACAGAAACAAACCTGTATAATAACAGCTATCTAATTCTAGACAAAGGAGCCAAAAAATGTAAATTGGCAAAAAGAATGCCTTTGTAATATATGGTGCTGGGCAGTTTGTAATAGCTAAATCTTGGAAACAGTCCAAATGCCCATCAACTGCAGACTGGATGAAAAGATGTGGTTTTTGTTTTGTTTTGTTCTTTAAATTAAATGGAGTATTGCTGAGACATAAAGAATGATAAATTAAATACATTTATAGTTAAATGGATATACTTCAAGGACATACTCATAAGTGAAATAAATAGGGCACACATGCAAATATCGTAGCTTCTCTAGTGTGAGAAACTGAAGGTGTAAATGAGGTCCACAATGTATGACAGATGTTGTGAAACAGGAAAAAAATGCTCAAAGGGAAAGAAGAACTGGGTGGGCCCAGGGGGAAGCAAAGAAGGGAGAGCAAAACTTTATGATAAAAAGGAAAAAATGAAACAAACTTTATGTATATAGAGGGGTAGGGGTTGAAGGGAGGGCAGGAGAGTGGGAACAAAATGAGAATTGAGTACAGATATTCACAATGAGAAATGTGATCATAATGTATTCCTAAAAAGTACCAATAAACCGGGCCGAAGGGTTAGCTCAGTGGTTCCGGCGCCTGCCTCACAAGCGCAAGGTCCTGAGTTCGATCCCCAGTAACCACATACAATGCTGAGCGTGGAGACACGCCCACCAACAATCAACACCGCATCCCACAATGCCGGACGTGGTGGCTCACGCCTGTAATCCCAGCACTCGGGAGGCAGAGACAGGAGGATTGCTGAGTTCGCGGCGGCTTGCCTGGGCACCATAGTGAGCTCAAGGCCAGCCTGAACTACAAAGCAAGACCCTGTCTCAAAAGCAAAAAAAAAAAAAAAGTACCAATAAACCACATTTATTTTAAAAACATGGGGCCACGGATTTAGCTCAGCTGTTCAGGCATCTGCCAGGCAAGCACAAGGTCCCGAGTTTAATCCCTGGGACCATATATCACAATGCCAGGCATGGTGACTCACAACTATAATCCCAATGCTCAGGAGGTAGAGGCAGGAGGATTGCTGTGAGTTTGAGGCTACCTTGGGCTACATAGTGAGTTCAGCGTTGGCCTAAACTACAAAGCAAGACCCTGTCTCAAAAAAAAAAAAAGGGAAAACTGGACATCCACTTCCAGAGACAGAAGCTAAATCTCTATCTCTCACTCATACAAAAATCAATTCAAAAATCAAAATTTTGAAACTGCTGGAAGAAAACATAGGGGAAACATTTGATGCCACAGGAAAAGCAAAGACTTCCTAAATAAGACTCCCAAAGCCTGAGAAACAACAGAAAGAATCAACAAATGGAACTACAGCAAGGAAAATAAAATTATCTTAGCTGAGGAAGAATTATAGTGGTACAGCATTTATCTAGAATGCATGAGGTCCTGTGCTCAATCCTCAGTACCAATAAACACACAAATTTTCACAATTGCATTACCTTTCCTCTTTTGTCAAAAACTAGTTGATTATATTTATAGTATTTGGGGCTACTGTTTTGTTTTTTTCACATACTGTCTTCATTATAACGGTATACTGAGTCTTGAATTCAAGGAATACCAGGGATTTTTTTCTTCAATACCATGTTGATTATTTATTAGTCACTCTCCCATTGATAGTAAAAAATATACAATACCCACAACTTAAAGGAGAGGTTCATTTTGGCTCACTATTTAAAAGGATTTAGTCCATAGTAGGCTGCTTCCAAGGCAGAAACAGCATGCTGGAAGCCCATTGCAGAGGAAAGATGCTCACCCCATAACAGTTGGGGAGGACCGAGAGGAAGGCAAGAGAGGCAAGGAGACCCCAAGTGAGGCAAAGCCAGGGACAGAATTATACCAGGAACAAAAATACATAACAACTATAGTGAGTCTTTCACCTTTCCTTATAAACTTTAAAATTAGTTTGTCAATATCTACAAAATGCTTTTTTCTGGGATTGAAAAGTATCGATGAAGTACCTTTGATGAAAATGAACCTTCTTATCCATAAACATGGGTACTTTTTCGTTTATTTGGTTCCTCTTTGATTTCTTTCAACAGAATTTTGTGGGTCAGGGATGTAGCTCAGTGGCATCATGCCTGTCTTAGCAGGATTTTGTTGCTTTCCTCATATAGATCTGTACCTATTTTATTAGCTTTATATCTAAGTATCTCCACTTTGGGGTTCTAATATAAAGAGTACTGTGCTTTGCATTTCAAATTTCACTCACTTCTGATAGAGTAGTACCTAGATTCACAAATACTTTTATTTGCAAACAAACAGAAGTGTCTGGCAAATTTTGTTTTTGTTTGCAAATTCTGCACCTGGTGATGAATGTGACTGCAACCATCTTTCCTGCACTAAGATGGCCATCTTTTCCAGAATCAGGGAATGAATTAAATTGGTGAACCAAAGAACCACTGCATCTAAAGAAGTATTTGACTCTTGTATATTGTCCTTGTTTCGTGCAATCTTGCTATAATTGCTTATTAGATCTTCAGGGTTTTTTTTTTCACCCCTTTCAGATTTTATAGGAAAATAATTGTCATCTGCCAATAAAGACAGTTTCATTTCTTCTTTCATGGTAAGTAAACTTTATTTCACTTTCTTGTCTTACTAAATTCAGTAGGACTTCCAGTATATTTTTGAAAAACCATGATGAGGCCTAAGCTCAGTGGGAAAACTTCTTGTTTCTTACAATTAAGTGTTCAGTAACTGGATTGGATATTTCCTTTCTCTTACTAACACTTAGGCTCTGACAGAACCCTAATAAGTAAGAGTTCCCTACGTGAAAGGATTTCTTGGAGTTTTTAACTGTAAGACTTGCCCATGTCTACTTTCCAAAACTTAATCAATTACATTTTAGGTTTCCCTATCCTGGTACTGGTTCCCCTAGGTTTCTGTGCCAATATGCTACAATTTTCTGTATCTGATTATCCATTTAATAATTTACCCTACTTTTCTAATGGATTTAAGAAAAGATAATGGGATTTTTCATTTGCTCAGCTTTTACTTGTTGTCAGGACAGAATGGTAATTTCCAAGCTCTTTACACATACTACCAGTAATCAGAACTCTTAACTTTTTTACCCAGTTGGTCACACTGTTTTATAATTGCAGAAATTGATTTTAATTTAAAGTTTGACAAAGACTTACTGTTTTGATTTTACTTTTTCAGTAATAGTGATTTTGTTCATTTTTCTTCTTCTATTGCTTTTATGTCTCAATTTTGTATGTGTTGACAAATTATTTTCTCATTTTCCCTTGTGGTTACCATGAAGCCTACATAAAAAAATCTTACAGTTGTGTTTTAAGCTGATAACTATTTCAAGCATATACAAAAACCATGATCCTTAACTGCTCCTTACATATCAATGTTAAAAATTACATTTTTTGTGCCAGGCGTGGTGGCTCACGCCTGTAATCCCAGCACTCAGGAGGCAGAGGCAGGAGGATTGCTGAGTTCGAGGCTTGCCTGGGCTACATAGTGAGCTCAGGGCCAGCCTGAACTACAAAGTGAGACCCTATCTCCAAAAAAAAAAAAAATTACATTTTTTGTGCCAGGCGTGGTGGCTCATGCCTGTAATCCCAGCACTCGGGAGGCAGAGGCAGGAGGATTGCTGAGTTCGAGGCTTGCCTGGGCTACATAGTGAGCTCAGAGCCAGCCTGAACTACAAAGCGAGACCCTGTCTCAAAAGAAAAAATTACATTTTTTATATTTTGTATGCATTAATCTAGTCATATAGTTACTTCTAATGCTTTTCTATTTTAAATTTTACACCAGAATTAAAAATGATTTATATACCATCATTATAACATTATAGTATTATTTATTTACCTTTACTAGGGGACGTACATTTTTGTGTGCTGTCTTGCATCTTTTGGTTTCAACTTGAATGTCTTAACATCTCTCTTAGTATTTCTTATAAGCCAGCTCTAATGGTTGTTAATTCCCTCAGTTTTCTTTACCTTGAAAAGTCTTTTTCTCCTTTATTTATTTATTTATTTTTT
>PVIC010050541.1:0-12797 GCA_004025085.1 Thryonomys swinderianus
TCTGCCTCCTGAGTGCTGGAATTATAAGTGTGAGCCACCATTCCCAGCATTATGGTATGTGGTACTGATGGCTGGTGAGTATTAACAGTACCTCTGTGCAAAAATATTATATCTTTCTGACTAGTCCTACTGACATATTTCATAATCATTTGTTGTTATATAGTGTTTTTAATACTACATTTTTATCCTTCAAATTTTATATTATAATTCAGAGTAAATTAAAATCACCCAGCAGGCTTACATCAGCTTGTGTATAAATCTATATTTTTACAGTCCCGAGTAAGATTAATGGCTTACAGACCTATGTGTTGCTGTTTAGCATAATTTCTTCTCTATTTGAAGATCTTCTTTAAGCTTTTCTTATAAGGTAGTTCTAGTGATGATGAGCACCATACATTTTGTTGTTGTTGACTTTTCTTTTACTTTTGAAGTGGAGTTTGTTTGGCTGTGCTCTTCCTGAATGGTGGCCCTTCTTTCATTTTCAGCACTGTAAATATGTCAAGCCATTCACAAATTATAAATTATGGGGATTCTTTAATATGTGATAATTTGCTTTTATTCTACTACTTTCAAAATTTTCTCCTTTTCTTGACACTAGGCAATCCTATTGCAATGTGTCCCAGGAAAGCAATCTTGAGGCTTAGTCAACTGATGGCTCCTTGAGTGCTATGGATCTGGATGTTCATTTCCTCTCTTAGATTTGGGAAGTTTCTGATACTTTAACTTTCTGATACTTTCTCTTCACTCCATCTGTGATCTTTATAATGTGCAGATTGCTTCGCTTGAGGATCTTGCGTAAATTTCAGTCCCAGTTTTTCTTCTTGCTTGTAGTTCTCAAAATAACTATAATATGCCAGGCAGGCAATATTCTAAGATAGGACTGAATTGCTTGAAACAACTTAGACTTGTTGCTGTCTTCAGGGAATACAGCATACTGAGAGAGTGAAGACAACTGGAGAAAGCCTGGGCCTCTCTCTCTGTCGCTCTTGTCATGTTCTTCAGTGTTTTCGGTCAGGTTCTATGTGACCACCAATGTACATAACCTAAAGGTTGAGATGTAGTGGGAATATGGATTCATGATGCACAATATTCTTATTCATGTTTTCTTTTTGCTTTTTAGACAAACTCTGTACAGGTGTTGTTTTCTTTTCAAATATGTATTTAATGTGTACTCAAAAATAATTTCATAAGAGGCATGAACAATTGGTTTTATGATCGCAGAAGATTTGACTTTGGGTGGCTTATTGCTTCTCCCTCAAAGGACATCCATTCCTGGTTCAAGGGATTGCGGTGGTTTTTATTAATGCTGCTGCTAACTCCTGATGCTTCTTCATTTCTTGAAATAAAGGCATTGTTATGTCTCTTGATGCTGTGATCTTTCCTTTTTTTTACTACACTTAATTTGCACAATTGAGTCTTCTTTTTGTTTTTTTTATGTATCAAATCGCTATTCTTTTTTCTCCCCGCCTTCACCATTCTTCCCCTGAGAAGCTGAGCTTTGCTAAAATGCCTGCTCTGGCTCTGCACACTGTTCACCCCTTCCTTTTGTATTCCCTGTTTCAGTGTTATGTGCATGCAGTTTCTGGATTCTTTTTTTTTTTTTTTTATCATGTTGGGATTGTCATCTTCAATGATTATTTCATTGAAGGCCTCCATTAACCTCATTCATTTCCTACAAAATTTAATTTTGTGTGTCTTATGTGACAAATTTTACTGTAGTCCTTTACTATGTATTTACCTAATTAGAAAGAAATCAAAATTTATAACATTCTTCAAGAATCTTTTTTGGTAATAGAATAGTTTATAGGTGGTTTGCTCAGTTTTTAAAAATTTAATTATTTATTGGTATATTTTATATATAGCTCACTATCATGCACATTGGGAAATTTGTACCAGTACATGACACAAGTTAATTCTCATTTTTACCTACATCCCTACCCACCCACCCCTATATACATGCTCTTTTATTTTCTTTCAAAATCACATTTATTTCTTCTCCTCATTATGTTCCCAGTTTTTAAAAAAAAACAATCTCTATGATTTTGGGAGAAGTGTGGAAAAGCTGGCTTTTGATGAGACTTGTTTTATAAGAACTCTTCCATAAATAGTAAGGAAAAATAGTGTCTCATTAATAATGATTTCTGGACAAACTAATTCTGATTCTGTCTGACTTTGCTCTTAGCTTTCAGTAGAATTTTATATATAAAATACTCTTGAGTGCCTGATTATCCCCAATATCATCAGAAAAAATCATATTGTTTGAAAACCTGGTTCATGTATTTTCCCAGAGACCTTCTTTCATCTTTGTTAAGAGCTGTTAAGAGAATGATAGGAGCTCTTTGTAAAATGTGTTTAGTTTAATTTTTATTAACATCTATTAATTGCACCTATTAATGGACTTCATTGAGATATTTTAACATATGTGCAGAGCATACACTGATTAATTCAGAGTAATTAGCAACATGATGACCTTAGACCAATTTGGTATTGAAAGAGTTGGAAAAGGTTTCAGTCTTTTTGAAGGTCTCTTTCATGTATTTCTTATTCTTAGAGCATAACATTTTCAAGTCCAAGCTAAAAGTATTAGTAAAAATAAAAGTATCAATGTTTACTAAATTCTATCTTCCTTTTTTATTTACAAGTTTTAATTCCTGTGCTCTTACTTTCCATATCTGTAAAAAATAATTCAGTTCTTAGCTTGTGGTCAACATTTTTGAAATCTACAAGAGATTATATATTTTTTATTTTCTACTTTTAGATGATTTAAAATATTTATTCACCATTTTGACAGTTTTTTTTGTAACTTCAAAGCTATCCTTATTTATTGAGCCAAATTAAATATATTCATTTTTTGTATTCAGAAATTGTAAATGAATAAAGCCCTATCATAAAACTAGGAGATTTATAAATGCTATCATGAAAATATGGAATTATGTTATTGCAAATTTATAAGGATGACTGACTTGAGTCATGAACAGTCAATTATGTTTTAGGTTTCTACAACCTAGGGAGCAATAACTTTATGTGTGACCATACACTATTTTCAGACTTTGAGGGGTTTTACTCTATTGAATATTTATGGGTCAGATTTCATTACATGTATTTTCTAAAAACTTGTCTTAATAGTGTTTCCTTGAGAATTGTTTTTTTTCTTGAGAGCTTATTTTATTCATATTTTTCCTTTTGTGGAACCTGAGATTCAGACACATCACTTTACATGTGCTTTGGAGTTACTTTGTTGGATTGTTAATGTATTTTCCTTGTGATAATTCTCAGTTAAGTATCAAGTTGGGTGTTTTTTCAAATCTCAGATCAGATGAACACCAACTCAGTATAAAATTTTATTTCTCTGTGGCATTCTAAATATTAGCCCCCTCAAAAAATATTTACAACATAACTCATAAAACTATGAATGTTATTATTGAAAACAAACATCTTTACAGATATGACTAAATTAAAGGTTTTGACTTGTTGAAATTATCATGAACTATGGGGCTGTCCCTAGATGCAATGATTCACATTCTTCTAGTATGATGGATGTAGAAGGAACTTTAGATAAAGAAAACAGAGAGGAAAGCCATGAGAGCACAGAGACAGAAATTGGAATGATACATCCACAGTCAAAGGCTATGAAAATCTACCAGAAGATCAAAGAATCAAAGAATGGATTTTCCCTGAAAACCTCCTATGCGATTCTAGGCCAGGGGTTCCCTGATTCCAGCCAAGCAACCTCGATTTCAGATGTCTACCTACTCAGAACTGAGAAACAATAAATTTATGTTATCTAAAACTACTTGCTTTGAGGTAATTTTTACAACCATCACACGAAACAAATACATTTTCATCAAAGCCAAAATGAAGGCGGATTTCTGTGGCACTTTCCCTGATAGAATAATGATTAAGTATTTGTTTTATTCATAAAATATTGTCTGTGTGATTAAGAGAGTGGGTCATATCTTTCCTCAGGCTTAATTTAGAGTTTCCTTTCAATGGGCCAGTCTAGTGCCTTGTTTGGCATATCTCACTGTTGTCTTTAGTTGTCCAGAGGATTTATAGATTTCTAAGAATATGTCTCTAAGGTGCTTTTGTACAATGGTAACATACTAATGTTGATCTTTAAATGGACTCCAGCACCTTACTGTTGTAAGTCATTAGGTTTTGAGTTAGTTGGTAATTTCTATTATTTATATTTCTAGGCTTTGCTTTTATTTAGCCAATGAAAAGTTTACCTCTGAATGACATCTGATTACTGAGTAGAAAAAGTTTCAAGAATTTTGCCAGCACCTGCCTTTGGTCTGACAAGGATTTTTTTTTTTTTTTTTTTTTTTTTGAGACAGGGTCTCGCTTTGTAGTTCAGGCTGGCCCTGAGCTCACTATGGTGCCCAGGCAAGCCGCCACGAACTCAGCAATCCTCCTGCCTCTGCCTCCCGAGTGCTGGGATTACAGGCGTGAGCCACCACGCCCGGCACTGTGGTATGTAGTATTGATTGCTGGTGGGCATGAATCTCCACGCCCAGCATTATGTGGTTACCGGGGATTGAACTCAGGACCTTGCACTTGCAAGGCAGGTGCCGGAACCACTGAGCTAATCCTCCAGCCTCTGACAAGGATTTTCTTAAATTTGATGATTAAAAAAAAAGAAAATAAAGCTTATGTACATAGAGGGTGGAAGGTTGCAGGGGGGCAGGGAAATGGGAGAAAATGAGAATCAACATGTGTCATGTGCTGGTATAAACTCTCGAAGTTGAATATGATCATAATGTGTATATAAAATGTACCAATAAAATCAATTAAAAAGAGAAGAGGATCTTCTCAGAACGAATGAAAAACAAATGTTTGTTTCCACTTCATGCCTTTGTTTTCTAAAGATCTTTGTTTTTATTAAAGATATTCATGGTCTAAATAACCACACCTAAGGGGAAATTTATGAAATGTAATAATCTGTGTCTACTGTGTAAAAGTTAGTTTTAAACCCCAAATGTAAAATGCAGTTATATAAAGATAAGTATGTGTATCTACTTACTATTGAAACTGAATGAACTCCAAAGAACAAAGATAAGTCAAATGGAGGTAGTCTGTCAAACTCAGCCACATTGAAAACATACTACCCTAGTTTAATTCAGAATTGAAAAAGAATGCCAGATGGTGCATACAAAGCAGCAACATATGATGACAAATTTAACTAAGAAGCATCTGCATCTTTTAACTTAGCTCCATTTTCTACCTAAGTGTAGATGGAAGGGTGAATCTATGTAAAGTGCTCACTCCCCTTTTGAATTTAAGGGTTCCTATAGTGGTTTATTTCACATTACTTAAAAATTCATTTTCTCACAATTGCATTTATTTTCATCATTCTCTCATAGCTTATTATAACTTAAGTTCAAGAAGGAAACTGATCTGGAATATAAGGAATTTTACTCCTGGGATCTCATTTCGGTTACTAAAAGCCATATGGCTAAGGAATTACCAAGCTTCATGGTTTAGAAGTGCAATAGATTATGTTTTGGAGAGACACCTAAGGGAATCATAGGTCCTTTTGAGGAGTTGGAATTAAAATAGCACACACATAATAATAAATTTGAAAGAGTAGACCGTTAAAAGAACTGGGGAAACCTATTTCTCTGGTTGTTTAAAGGAATAGCAGCCCATATTTAGATTTAATATGTAGCTGCTTAAGTATGGGAAAGATTTTGCCTCACTACAAACATGATAACTTTGCTCGTCTCTTGCTGGTCCTGACGTTATTTCAATTCTTGATTTACATGAAATATGTTCTCTGATACTGAATAAAAAGTTGGGTGAGCTATTATTTCTTGGTCTTGGCATTCTTCCATTATCTCACCATATATATATATATATATATATATATATATATATATATATATATATATATATATATATATATATATATATGTGTGTGTGTGTGTGTGTGTGTGTGTGTGTGTGTGTGTGTGTGTGTGTGTGTGTTTTACATGCCAGGGCACATTGATTCCATGTGTATTTCTTTGCTAAAGTAAGTGTGGTATCACTGTATATCAAACCACCAGCACATATCTTCCCCAAGAATCTGATATCTGAGAGTCTGAATTTTAATGACTGTAGCTTCCTGAGGGTCAACAAGGGAATGTATGAATTGATAAAATAAAAGATTAGTTTAGGTAACAATGTTGGGCTGGAGATTAGCTCAGTGGTTCTGACGCCTACCTAGCAAGCACAAGGTCCCTGGTTTGATCCCTGGTAACCACATACAACAGTACCCGATGTGGTTGCTCATGCCCACCAGCAATCAATACCACATACCACAAACGCCAGATTTGGTGGCTCAAACCTGTTATCCCAGCACTCAGGAGGCAGTGGCAGGAGGATTGCTGAGCTCGAGGCTTGCCTGAGCTACACAGTGAGCTCAGTGCCAGCCTGAACTACAAAATGAGACCCTGTCTTAAGAAAATAAACATAAAGATAAAAATATTAACACAGGAAAGCACAAATCAGTCTTTTAGCCTAAATGTCTTCGATCATATTAGTTGCAGATGACGTTTCAAATTAAAAATGTTTTTGTTAACATATTTCCAAAATATGAAGGTTTAATATTCATAGTGATCACATTTTTTAAATAAAAGGACTCTTAAATATAGGTTAGAAAATTGAGCAAAATGTTTTGGTAAATGGAGGAAAACATAACTCAGTGGTAATTAAGCAATACAGCATCATTATGAATAACTGCTAAATTTTTTTCTTATTTCACAAGTAGAATTATCTGAATTCTACACAAAAAAAATCTTTGGGCATTTGAATAAACTTCTGGAAGTCAAATTGTGGAAATAACAGCATAATTTCTAAAAGATTTATTCTAGAACATTGCATAGACAGCCCAACGGCAGGGCTTGACCCGCATATGTGTCTTATTGTTTTAAGACTTCTTTACCATTGTCTGCAAAAATAAAACAATGTGGTTTTATTGTAAGTGGCTGCCTGTCTGTGTCTGAAAAACTTAAATATCTTTGGAAATTAGACATTGAAAATAAAGATTATTTGCTGTAACATAAACCACGTTTTGATCACTGGAATTTGCAGCAGTTGTTTTGGGGTATCATGGGATTTTCTTTGTTTCCACATTTGCTCCTTAAATTATATACATTTCCTGACTCTTTGCTAAGGCCTTGGTAGCGAAACTACTTCAGAGATCAAACATGGATCATATGAAAGAAACATCTGCTGTAACTATTGTTTTGCAGAAGTTCAGGTTGCCCAAGAGATCCACAAGGCAATATTTTCCAATTCTCCTTTCTATACAACTGGGGGTCTTGGTGGCAGCAAAGGATAAAAAGACTTAATTTAACATTTGAGATGTGTGTGGCCTGAAGTTATTTGTACTGAAATGTTTTGGAAGTGCATGGTGACTGTTTTAGTCTTTTCTGATTTGCAAAGCCAACTAATACTACAAAAATCACCTCTGAGTATGGACAAGAAAAAGCCAAAGAGCTGAAGGGATGGCAAACAGGCCCCTTTTTCTTTAATTGGTATTTATTTAATTACTTCCCAAATTCCTAGTCCCTTGGCCATCTATTGCTTTAATCTGCACAAGTTTTCCACCCCAAGAATCAAAGTAGAGCTCATTCATTTTCAAAGGCCGGATCTTCTCAGTCCAACTTGCCTCCTTATTCTGATTTTCTCTGTCCCTTACCTTCTAGTCAGGTTCCAGGCCCATGATTCTCCTTTAACATAGATCACGAGGCATTTGCAATGCATATTTCAATGAGCAGGCTAGGCCATGCGGGGGTGCAGGTGGTTTCTCAGGTTGAAAGGTGCTTCTGTTCAGATTGCGCTTCCAACAGGATGATGGTCTCTGGGAAACTTTGATGGCAAATCCATCTGACAGGCACTGCAAGAAAGTTTTACTGAAGGAACATTTCCCTTGTTCTTCAATTATAAAATTCAGAATTAATTACAAATTCTATTACTTTCATTAAAACAATCCCAACTGAAACTCTTAAAACATTGTATAAAATTGACTGTTTGTCTGTTGCAAAGGACACATAGTAAAGCATAGCTTTGCAACTCACCTGTTTTGAGCCACTGTATTTTCTTGCTTTACTCCAGGAATCATTCTCCAAAATGCACTAATGTCTTTGATTATAGAGTGATATTATAAAAATCGAGCTTTAGGTGGCAGATGTGTTCATTGGTACTAAAGTGTCATTACTTGTAGGCTCTTTCAGGAGCTAGAACTTGGAAATGGATGTTACACAGTAACCCAGCTGAACCCACAGATGCTCTCTGTCTGTGTTGGGGTGTCGATGTGTCTATCGATCTACCTGTACTGATCAGTATAAAAACATAAGTTTGGGCAGAGATTGCCAAACTCAATGCACCACAAGGCAATTACTGTCTTCCTATACTTTAAAAATTCTACTTTCTTTTTGATAGCAAATGCAAACAAAAAGGACATTATTTATTTATTTGTAACATTTGTTCAAAACTGGTATACACAAAACTTAGATTCACACTCTAAGTTTTGTAAGCTGGGGCATGCACCTACAAGAAACACAAATGCCAAATATTGTAAAAACATTTTGATAGTTGTCCCCCCCCCCTTAGTGTATCTAAAGTATTGATTTCCAAAGTAAATTGTATCCCTTTGTCCTCACCTACTTCATTATGAATATTTGTCTTTAATGCTGATAGGCTCTGGTATTATAGTTTCGATTCTATTCTGCTTCCTCCAGTCTGTTTGAATATTTTTCACCTAAAAATTCTAGAAAGAGTATTTACCTAGCTGTAATCACAAAGCCTTCCTCTGACTTGTTTTTTATCATGAGTTATGGAGTTTCAGACTCATATTTTGGTCTACAACTCATTTTAACTTCCTGAAGGGCAGATAAAGCTTAGTCATTTATGTTGCACACATAGGTCTGGGATTTTTCTGGTTGTATTTTCTTTACTGAAGCCATTTACAGCTTTGAACATTTCCATTCATTATAAATCTATGGTATTTTTCTGCACTTCATTCTATGTCATTGACATACATCTCTTTTAACTGTTAGCAAATTGACTTTATTACTGGACCTTTCTAGTATTGTGGAATTTGACTACTGTTAATCTTTTTATTTTTGTAGCTCATTTCCAAAATAATTTCAAAATTTCTAAATCCTTTGTTCCACACATGTATTTCAGAATGAATTTATCAATATCTGCCTTGTCCTCCAAAAATGTCATTTTAGAAATTGCATTGAGTTGAATACCTTAATCAACTTAGTAATAATTTATATCTTAATGTTATTGAAACTTTTAATTCAAGAATATATTGAATATATGAAATATACATATATATATATGTTACAATTTAAGTCTACTTTGTTTTCTCTCATCAGTACATCACATTTTTCAGCATTTATATTCTGACAGACTTTGGTATGTTTATGCCTAAATGTATTATTTTTCTTTATGGGTACCAATTATAATATATTTAGATTTTTCATTTTAATGTCAAACTTGCTGATTACTGAAAAGTTGTTTTTATATATTTACATGGTATCATGTGAACTTTTCAAATTTACTCAGGTGTTTAAGGGGCTTTGAAAAGATTATTTAAGATTTTCTACATAGAGACTTTGTGTTTACAAATGTAGCCTTCCCCCTTTCTTCTTTCTTTTCCTTCTCCTTCTTCTTTCCTCCCTTTATCCCCTCCCTCTTGCATTTCCTCCCTCCATCTTTTCCTCCTTCCTTTCTTTTTTCCTTCCTGTCTTTTTTTTTTTTTTTTTTTTTTTTTTTTTTTTTTTTTTTTTTTTTTTTGAGACAGGGTCTCACTTTGTACTTCAGGCTGGCCCTGAGCTCACTATGTGCCGAGGCAAGCCTGGAACTCAGCCATCCTCCTGTCTCTGCCTCCTGAGTGCTGAGATTACAGGCGAGAGCCACCATGCCCAGCCCTTTCTGTCTTTTTCTTCCTTTCTTTCACCATCCTCCTCCCTCATCTCCCCACCCCTTTTTCCTTCTTTTCTTTCTTCCAGTTTTGTTAATTTTATTATTTTTTTACTTCAGTGTACAATGTAGGATACTATTATCTTCTTCATTATTTTTCCCTAATTTTCCAGGGGAAAACACTCAGGGTTCTTTTTTTGTTTGTTTGTTTTGTTTTGAGACAGGGTCTCACTTTGTAGTTCAAGCTGGCACTGAGCTCACTATGTAGCGCAGGCAAGCCTCAAACTCAGCAAGGCTCCTGCCTCTGCCTCCTGAGTGCTGGGATTACAGACTTGAACTACCAAGCCCAGCAAAAAGCACTCAGTTTTGTTATTAAATATGACAGCCTTCAGCTTTAAGTAGCAATTCCTATCTTGTTAAAGAAGCATTTCTTTATTTCCAATTTTATGAATCTTTAAAATAATGCTATTAAATTTTATGAAAAAATTCTTAATTTATTGAGTTGATTAGGTAGCTTTATTAGTTTAATATAGTGAGTGATTTTGGTTGATTCTATAATACTGTGGCAGGCTTTCAGTCTTCAAATTAGCCACACTTGGTTGTAATGAATTGCTCATTTCATGTATTATTGAATTTGACTTGCTAATTTTTAGTTGAAAATTTCTGCATCTATGTTTATGTGGAATGTTGCTCTGTGGTTTTTCTTTTTCCTATAAGGTCTTTCTTTGGTGTGAATATTTTTCTTTCTTTTTGGTCAAATAGAGTCGGAAAGGATTCCCTCTTCAGTTTTCTAGAAAAGTTTGCACAAAATTTATGGTAGTTCTTTTTTAAAAATTTTATGGGCTGCAGATTTAGCTCAGTGGTTCCGGCACCTGCCTCACAAGCACAAAGTCCTGAGTTCTATCCCGGTAATCACATAGAATGCTGGGCGTGGTGACTCATGCCCACCAGCCATCAATGCCACATACCACAGTGCTGGGCATGGTGGCTCATGCCTGTAATCCCAGCACTAAGGAGGCAGAGACAGGAGGATTGCTGAGTTCAAGGCTTGCCTGGGCTACATAGTGAGCTGAGGGCCAGCCTGAGGTACAAAGTGAGACCCTGTCTCAAAAAAAAAAAAAAATTATAACTGCACTTGATCCATAGTGGACAGAATTCTAGGGTGTTTATGTATATCCTCAATAGTTCATTCTTGAGTGTGATAGGATTTCTGTGTATGAAGATGTATATTTCCATGATTAGTTTATGTTAGATGGTAAAGACAATGGTATTTTAAGATGTAAAGTGGTATTTAAAATTCCTAATCAGTGTAGTTAAAAATAAACATAAGGGCCAGGCGTGGTGGCTCACGCCTATAATCCCAGCAATCGGGAGGCATAGACAGGAAGATTGCTGAGTTCGCGGTGGCTTGCCTGGGCTACATAGTGAGCGCAGGGCCGGCCTGAACTACAAAGCGAGACCCTGTCTCAAAAAAAATAATAATAAAAATAAGGGAGGAAATCCACATAGGTTTAACTAAATCAAACCTGAGCTTTACAAAGAGAATCAAGAGAGCAGAGCACAGAAAAAGCAGAGTATCAGCATGGACATGCTCTCAGCTTGACCTTGAATAACCGCTTTAAATATATCAAGTCCTGTTGCAGAAGACACTGAATGTAGTATAGGGAAGAGATCTGAAGACTTGGGAATAAAAAAAAAAATATTGGATTTGTATTATCATGAATAATTCTATAATTACATTTCCTAAGTGTCCAAATTTGTTCGGTTCACCAAGACATTGAGATTTTTTAATTGAATTCTTTATTGGTACAATTTATATACATCTCACAATCACATATAACATTGGTGAATCTGTACCAGTATATGACATAAATTAATTCTCATTTTTATCCATATCCCTACCCACCTACCCCTCCCCGCCCCTTATATACATGCTCTTTTATTTTCTTTCTGAATCATATTTGAGATTTTTATAGATAAGGACAAGTCAACACCTTACATGATACGGCAATATCAGCAATCATGCGTGCTAGGAAGTGTTGCTACTGTTGAAAATGTTTCCCCCATTTCATTGACTATATTAAACACCCAAACGGCAAGGGCAGTCAGTAGCCCCTGACTCAGCCTGATAACACGAGCATGCTCTTCATGAGACGCGAGGGTGTTAACCCCGTAATGAGAGTCGTCTCCCTCACGAGGATATTTCTTATTGGATAACTGACCCTGGAGATCCTGGAACTACCCCTACTGAGCCAAAAACTCTGAGTCTGGGTGTCAGCCAGTGAGACAGTCATTGTTTGGGGTGAGATCACAGTAACCTGGGCAACACAGCAGAGAATGGTCAGATTTTAAGAGTTGGCAAGAAGGGCACTAAATTAGGCTTAGATTTACTTCTGTTTAAAAATTAGTGATATATTTTATTTAACCTAGTATATAAATGCTATTATTTTAACCTTTCATGTTACCAAGTAGGAAGCTGATCTTATATTTCTGCGCATGGATAATGAGGCAGAGAGGCTGGGGCAGCATGAGTTACTGTCATGCTTTTGCCGGAGTGGCATTAGCAGGAGTTAGTGGGAAGCTGAACATAATTATCTACTTGGCTTTCATGCTAAGCTTTAAAAGTGGAATTCCTTCTGTAAAAACAAAGACTACATAGGAAGGCTGTAGAATATAACAGTTTAATATCTGAAATACTCATGATACAATAAAGAAAAATCACTTCCAATACCAAAGACTTGAGTAATCATAATATGAATGAAAGAAGACAATGAACAGATGCGAACACAAAAATGACAAAGATGTTAGAATTACTTGGCAAGGATTTGAAAACAGCATAATAATAATACTCTTACAAGCAATTAGTATTCTTTCAAAAC
>PVIC010050542.1:0-12767 GCA_004025085.1 Thryonomys swinderianus
CTTTGACATTTGACATCCTGAATATCATCCTACTGAGCAGACTGAGGTTAGCTGGCCATCAGGGAGCTGGTCCTGCTCCTGGAGGGCAGATGTCTATTAATTCCCACTGCTTTTCATGCTGGCCATTCTTTAACCAATAAGATTCCTCCTTACGTTCCATCACATGTCAGCCTCACTTCACGGAGGTAAACAACACTCAGCGACAGGTCGCTTTGGAAACTACAATCTTAAAATTCTAGGGTGATGGTGTTTCCAATCACTCAACTTTCTCTGTCCTTTTAAGAACCTTATTATATTTAAGAGATTTCACTTTTGAAATAAAAGGGATTTAAACAGTCATAAGAGGCATTTTCTGTTCCTCTGTACAAATGCATTTAAAAACCTAGTTGCATAATTTCCTCTAGAAACAAAGATGAACAAATCTATTCCATTAGAGTTAGAAGCAAATAGACCAAATTCCATCTAGCAAACATCGAACAGTACTAAGGAACACCTGTAAAGAGCACTGGGCCCAGATGAACCCACAAGACATTCTTCCAGGGCTCACAGAGACCAGAGAGTCTTTTTTTTTTTTTTTTGAGCTTTGAAGGGGAAGAAAAGCATCTTAATTCCTCCTACGAAGCAGGTAAATGCTGTTATTTAAACATAACAAGTACAAAGAAGCAAAACTGAAGTTTAACTTCACTCATAAACATTAGTGTGAAAATTCTAGACAAAATATTTATTTAACAGAATCTTAAAGATTTGTCTTTAAGAAAAAATATAACAAGGTGAATTTTTCCCCCTGGGAATACAAAGCAGATTTAATAACAACAAACAATAGACTCACAGCCCACTGTCTAGAAGCAGCTGCCTGGCTCCTTCCCCAATCCCTGTTTTGGCCTGCCTGCCTTCCCTTTGGTCTCCACCATGTCCATCAGGGTAACACAGAGGTCCCGCACGTGCTCACCTCCAGTCCCCAGGTCTCCAGTGGCCCCTAGTACATGCATAGGCCAGATTCCCTGCAGGTTCTGGGCTGCCCTGGGGGAGCTGGTGGCGTGGGAAGCATCATAGCCATCTAGGTGAACCAGATCCTGCTGAACCCCCTGAATCTGGAGGTGGACTGCAATATCCAGACTGCTCATTCAGAAGGAGCAGATCAAGACGCTCAACAACAAATTTGCTCCCTTCATGAACAAGTTGTGGTTCCTGGAGCTGCAGAATAAGATTCTAGAGACCAAGTGGAGCCTCCCACAGCAGCAGAAGATGGTAGCAACATGGACAGCATGTTCCAAGGCTACATCAACAGCCTTCAGCTGGGCCAGGGATTTAGCTCAGTGGTTCCAGCATCTGCCTTGCAAGCTCAAGGTCCTGAGCTCAATCCCCAGTAACCACACAGCACAATGCCGGGCATGGTGGCTCACACCTGTAATCCCAGCACTCCGGAGGCGGAGGCAGGAGTGTTGCTGTGAGTTTGAGGCTATCCTGGGCTACACTGTGAGCTCAGGGCCAGTCTGAACTACAAAGCAAGACCCTGTTTCAAAAAAAACCTACTACTGCCAGGTGCTGGAGGGAGAGGAGCACAGGCTGGATGGAGTGTGGGATGCAGAATGTGAACATCACACAAAGACCACAGTGGCTACTCAGGACTGCTAAGCCCAATTTATGGGGTGTCCTGAGCCCTGGCATCAGCTCTGCAATGGGCTCCAATGAAGCTCTTTTGGCTTCATCGTGAAGAAAATCAAGATCTATGATGGGAAGTTGGTGTTTGACACCTGCCCAGGTCAGATGTCCTGCCTAAGTGCCTGGCCACTGCAGCTTCTCCCAGCTCTGCCTTTCCTGCGGCCATCCCAGAGCCTGTCACAGGGATGGGTGTACAGGGGAGCACTGAGAACATGAGACCCACCAGCACACTGGGGAAATCTGTTGCCTGGGGTACCCTGTCTTACCTGTGCCCACCACTAAAAACCAGCTCAATTGTCTTTTCCAAAATAAAGCCTGAGCTAGTTCTATAAACAAAAAACACACACAATAATAAATCTAAGTGGAAAAATCATGATTATTTTCACAGATGCCAAGAAAGCTTTTGCCAAACCCAAAAGGAATTGAGGGACATATATATTAACACAGTGAACTGTCAGGTCAAGGTCGAAAGCCTCTCTCTTGCTTAGGATAGAAGAGCTGGAGGCAATAAGAGAATGGCACCTGCATGTCTCTGACGCTTCTCCATCCTGTTCCAGGATTGATCAACTACTCAAAAAGAACAAGTAACAGGGCCGGAGGGTTAGCTCAGTGGTTCCGGCGCCTGCCTCGCAAGCGCAAGGACCTGAGTTCGATCCCCGGTAACCACATATAATGCTGGGTGTGGAGACACGCCCACCTACAATCAACGCCGCATACCACAATGCCAGACGTGGTGGCTCACGCCTGTCATCCCAGCACTCGGGAGGCAGAGGCAGGAGGATTGCTGAGTTCGCGGCGGCTTGCCTGGGCACCATAGTGAGCTCAGGGCCAGCGTGAACTACAAAGCGAGACCCTCTCTCCAAAAAAAAAAAAAAGAACAAGTAACAGCCTAGAGTGGGCAGAGAAAGATGCCTGTCTTGCTATGCAGATGAAACGGTAGAACACTTGGAATACAGAAAATCTATAATGGAAGGAATCTGTTGAATTAAGAAAAGGAAGAGAAGGAAAAGGGGATAAAAAAGGAATTAAGATATATTATGTACAAGTACCAAATCCCCACAAAGAATATTATGCACCATAAATGCACTAATAAAAAAAAACTTATAAAAGTAGCAGGCTACAAAATCAATAATCGTTCTTTCTACAAATGACATGATGATTTAAAAAAATCCCTATATGACACCAACAAAAATGTAGGAATACATTTTACAAGATATATATACAATTTTTATAAGGAAATGTTGAAAACACTTGAAATATAGAAATGGGCCTGAGCAAGTGGAACGGCAGTCCCTGTCCTTAAACCAGAAAGCTCAACATTATGCAGATGTCTTCCTCTCCAAGGTAGTTTATAAATTCAATCCCCTCCCCATCCTGAACAACCAAATAAGCTATTTGGTGAAATTAGAAACATAAATTCTATGCAAGAGTTGCTAGGGACACTGAAAAACCTTGAGAGCAATTAATACAGAGAGAACTATTGAAAATGGAGGGACAAAGGACCAAAAGCCACAGAAAAATGGAAAAAGCATGAACAGTAAGTCACAACAAGGGGATTAAAAAAAAAAAAAAGCAGCCAGGCGTGGTGGCTCACGCCTGTAATTCCAGCACTCGGGAGGCAGAGGCAGGAGGATTGCTGAGTTCGAGGCTTGCCTGGGCTCCATAGTGAGCTGAGGGCCAGCCTGAACTACAAAGTGAGACCCTGTCTCAAAAAAAAAGCAAACCAGGCCTCATGATGGTTTATGTCTGAAATGGTCCCCTGAAGTCTCTCTCCTTCATGGCTGCGTATGTTGAGCAGTGTTTCTCTGCCTCAAGAGACCATGAGCCCAAATAACCTCTTCTTCACATTTCAGGAGTTAGGTGTTTTGTCTCAGTGATGGGAAAGCTAATACAGCCCTCAACTGTAAGGAAAGATGCCCAGGCATGCTACACTCCAAGTGCACCGCTGCTTTGATTTTCAGGTAGAGAAGTGCTCCTTCATACAACGCTGAGATGCCTCTCCTCACTACAGAGCTAGCAAAAATCACCCCCAACTCCTGCTGGCTGGCTGTGGGGAAGCCGCTGTCTGTGGGGGACACCCTTTGCAGGGACTCCGGTGCACCCAGCCATTTCTCTACATGAGCTCCTTAGAGAGGAGATTAGGGCATACGAAGCTCGCTGGGGAAGTAGATGTGACCTGTTAATTACAAAGATCCTGGGACACGTGCACAGAAGAGTTCTCAAAGCCCTGAACCCGGACCTCAGGTTTGAGAACTTGAGGTTTCCAACCGGATAGACTAGACTTGACATCAGCCTGCGACATGGGATCCCAGCGAGAGGAGACCACCCCTCTGTACGGAGTTGGGCCACTACGGTTAAGTGTGTTATTAGGCAACTGTAAATACTCTAGGTGACCACCACCCTTTTTGTGGAATCCACCTGAGAAGCCAAGACACCTTCTGGAGTCTGTCACCAAAGGAGCTCAGCAGACTCAGAAAGTGCTGCCAGAACTCTGTGCCCTCTCCGTCCACTGCTGTGCTTTGTGTAAACTCTGCTTGCTGTATGTCCAGGGACATTCCAATGAAAGTAAGCCTCGTACATGTAAAAAAAAGACATGTACAAAGAAGAAGAAACTTCTGTTCGGGGCTCTGGAAACACAGAAGTCACTTGCTGAGCTGCTGGCTTTAAAAACCATTTTTTGCTCCTCTCCTGGGTGTTCTGTCTGGGGTCCCCACATTTTCCTGCTTCACCAGCAACTCCCTCTCAGGACCTGCAGGTGGAAGTTCTCATAGGTTTTCTCAAAATTTGGGCAGCACAGCCGGGCGTGGTGGCTCACGCCTATAATCCCAGCACTCGGGAGGCAGAGGCAGGAGGATTGCTGAGTTGGAGGCTTGCCTGGGCTACAGAGTGAGCTCAGGACCAGCCTGAGCTTCAAAGCGAGACCTTGTCTTAAAAAAAAAAAAAAAAAAAAGATTTGGGCAGCATAAAGGAGAGGCTCCCACAGAAGAACTCAGTATCGTACCTTCTCCTCGCGGTAGCCTGCCCTGCTTTCTCCAGGGTGTTCTTTTATTCTGTTGTCTCCTTTTTAAATTCAGCGCAAGCATGCGCTGCACAGCCAGTTTCTCTCCCCACTCTTCACTGTTACTTTCTCAAACAAACTTTGTTTTTCTTACTTGATTTGTACAATTCTTTGTGCGAGATGGGAAGAACCTGGAACCTAACTCCAAAGGGAGAGGCGACCAACCCAGAACTGGGTAACGTTTAGCTGGTGAGCCCCTTTTAGAAGCAGGCTACCTGGTAAAAATCCCACTCTGGAAGTTGGCTGAAGAAATTTAAAGCACACGTGCCGGAAACATTTCTCTACAGACTGTACTGCAAAATTTGGGAAACAGCCCAATTCCCCATGCAGAGAAGTGAGGCTCAGTAAATATGGGCATCCATCAAAGTTTTTCTTTTCTTTTTTTACTTTTCCCTATCCACCCTTTCCCTTTTCCATTTGCATGTTTTCCTTCCTATGTCACATTAAGTATCATACATTTTGGCATTTCATTTACGCCTCCAGTTTCTCATACTAGAGAAAAGATATCGTACTTACACATCTGTATCCTATTTATTTCACTTATGAGTACGTACTCGACATACATCCATTTGAATACAAATGACTCAAATTTATCATTCTTGTTTTGTTTTGTGAGACAGGGTCTCACTTTGTAGTTCGGGCTGACCCTGAATTCACTATGTAGCCCAGACCAGCCTCAAACTCACAACATTCCTCCTGCCTCTGCCTCCTGAATGTTGGGATTACAGGCGTGAGCCACCATGCCCGGCACTCTGATGTGCAGTTACCAGGAATTGAACTCAGGACTTTGTGCTCACCAAGGCAGATGCCAGAACCACTGAGCTAAATCCCCAGCCCAAATTTATCATTCTTTATGGCTCAGTAATACTCCATTTTATTTCAAAAATCCACATCTTCATCCGGTCTCCTACTAATGGGCATTTGGGCTGTTTGCAAGATTTAGCTATCACAAACTGAGCTTCTATAAACATGGGCACACATATGTCGCTGTGGTATGATTCTTTTAATTCTTTCATCTATATATATATCCTAGCAGGGGAATAGCAGAGTCAAATGGGACCTCTAATCCTAGTTTTTTTGAGGACTCTCCACACTGTTCTCCATAGTGGTTGTACCAATCCACATTCCCATGAAGAGTGGAAAGGAAAAAAAAAAAAAGGAAATGAAGCTTATATATATAGGAGTGTAGGTGGTAGGGAGGGCGGGGAAAAGGGAAAAATGATAATTAAGATGTGTCATGTACAGGTACAAATTCTCAGTGTTGAATGTGATTATAATGTGTGTATAAAATGTACCAATAAAGTCAATTAAAATAAAAATTAAAAAATATAAAGTGGGAGATTGAAAAAAAAGGGTGAGCCTCCACAGAGAGTATGTTGCAATGTGAAAAGATGGAAAGAGTCTCTGGTCTGGTACGGAGCAACTCCGAGACGTACCATAGGTACAGGGGTCTGTAGGCAGGCAGAGAAAACACAATAAGGGCCTCCTTAGACTTTATTACAGAAATTAGTAGAAACTTCTACTAAAAGCAGTTTTGGCCTCTGCGGCTAGATTCACTGGTTAATCTTCATTAAAGGAGTTAACACTTTACTAGAGGAATTCCTTTAGGAACAATTAAAAAACAAAGGAAAACAGACAGACAGACAAACCAAATATAGAAAAGCTCCAGGCTGGGGATTTAGCTTAGTGATTCTGGTGTCTGCCTCATAAGCCCAAGGTCCTGAGTTTGATCCCTGGTACCACATACCATGGTGCCAGGTGTGGTGACTCACACCTGCAATCCCAGCAATCTGTGCCACACATCGCAATGCTGGGCATGGTGGCTCATGCCTGTAACCCCAGTACTTGGGAGGCAGAGGCAGGAGGATTGCTGTGAGTTTGAAGCTTGCCTGGGCTACATAGTGAGCTCATGGCCAGCCTGAACTATAAAGCAAGACCCTGTCTCCCCCAAAAAACAAAGAAAAAAAAGAAAAAATATATATATATATATACACCTACATAAAAGCTCCAGATAGCACAAATAACTTCCACATCGACAACAAAGAAAGACATGCTTTCTAATGGAGAGATTAACCAGAGGAAATCAGGTGTGTGGAAACCAGGGTATTTCTCTTTTACTTCCAAAAACATGTGTAAACAAAGGAAAGCTACCTAACTTAACAGAAAATTCTTATTTAGTATATAAAAATGCACACACCTATGCACTCATATGTTTTTGTCTCACTCTAGGTCACCATTACTGCACTTGAAACACATGAATTCCCTCACTTAATCACTTATCCCAAACTGCCTTTTCTATTAGGCTCCTCCTTATCAACCTCTACATCCCAGAGATAAGGCCCTGACAAGAACAAAAGGACAGGAGAAAAATCAAGCAAAGCCCACCAAAGTGCACCTGGGGCCCATCCAAAGAGAGCCCAGGGCACCAGTCAGACTGACAAATTCCAGGTATCCACCTAGAAGGAAGGGTCCTTGATTCTAATAAAAGAAACAAGGAAAAGGGCCTGAGGTGTCCACCTCTTTCTGAACTGCCCTCTCTTTGGGGCAGCAGTTTCTGCCTCTTGGCTTTTTTCCTCTTACAAATTACCTTCTTTCTTTCTTTCTTTCTTTTTTTTTTGCTTTTTTTGAGACAAGGTCTCGCATTGTATTTCAGGCTGGCCCTGAGCTCACTATGGAGCCCAGGCAAGCCGCCGCGAACTCAGCAATCCTCCTGTCTCTGCCTCCCGAGTGCTGGGATTACATACCTTCTTTTTTAAACCTTCATCCCTCTAATTCATTAATGGTGTTGAGTTTTTGATCCTGGATAGATGCTCAAGAAACCTAAAGTCAAAAGAACATTTGGAGTGTGTGACACTTTGCACAATACAATAACTGTGTCAAAAAAGGGCAAAAGAGACAAAAAAAAAAAAAAAAAAAAAGGACAGAGATGGGCTGGGGGGGTCTCAAGAAACAGGACCTGCCTGGCACCTTTTCAGATAGCAGATCCTGTCTGTGACACACACTGAAAGAGAACCATTCACACCTCACACAGGACTAGCTGCCTGCCAGATGAATAAGCACACCCCACTTGGGTGGGGGGAGACCAGTGCTCACCTAAGTCAAGGAAAAGTGCATTTCAGCAGAGAGCTGTGAGGCTGAATATAAAACGAGCCACCCCTAAAATGCCACCTTCATCCGGGAAGTCTCACAGGAGAGAACAGTATTCTTAAAGTGTCAAGAATGCAGAAAACAACCTGGAGAGGTGTTACAGTTGGCCGGGCATCCAGGGGAACACAGCCGAGCCTGGCACGAGACCCTGCGGGCTCTGGCAGCACACCATTAGAGGGACGGGCAGTGTCTGAGTAAGACTTCACTTCGGCTGACAGCCGTCAGCGTTGGAGGAAGCTGGGTACAGCAAAAACTGCTAATCTGCAACTTTTCTGTAAGTGTAAAAATAGTCTAAATGCAAGTTTTAAAAAATGTAACTTTTTCAGTTTAAACCCTGGGGCAGTGGAATGAAAAGTGCCTTGAAATTGACAAGTTTTACGGAAGCCTTCACACCCTAAATATTCACGCTAGGATTTCCCCACAGCAGATCTGATTGAAATCTTAACTGGGGAATTGGAAAATCAGCTAAGTGTGGTGGTGCACACCTGTCATCCTAGTGGTTGAAAGGCTGAAGTTCAAGGATTGCTGGGAGTTTGAGCCCAGTGTGGGCTCTATAGAGAGTTCGAAGCCAGCCTGAACTACACTGTAAGACCATGTCTCAAAAAAAGCAAATCAAATACAAGGGCCAGGGATTTAGCTTAGTGGTTCTGGCATCTGCCTCGCAAGTGGAAGCACTAGGTCCTGAGTTCAATGCCTGGTAAGCATCTACCACAGTGGCAGGTGTGGTGGCTCACGCCTTTAATCCCAGCACTCTGGAAGCAGAGGCAGGAGGACTGCTGTGAGTCCGAGGGAAACCTCAACTACTTAGTGAGCTTAGAGCTATCCTGAACTACAAAGCAAGACCTTGTCTCAAAAAAAAAAAAAAAAATATATATATATATATGGACTAAGCCTTAAATTTAAGAGCTAAACTAGGAAACACTTAAAGAACACAGGGTTAAATCATTAATCTTGGAACTCACCTTGACTTCTTCATATGACACCAAAGGCACAAACAACAAAGGGAAAAACAAAATCAATTGGACTTCTTCATTTATTTCTTTTGTCCAGTACCGGGGATCAAACTCAGGACCTTGCACTTGCCAGGCAGGCCTAATGCTGCTGAGCTACATCCTCAGCCCACCAACTAGATTTCTTTAAAATGAAAAACTTCACCCAAGTCTGATCCCCAGTACCACAAAAACAAAACAAGCAAACGACTTCTGTGTATTAAAGGGCACTGTCCACCAAATGAAAAGATAATCCACATAATGAGGCCAATACTTGCAAATCCTATATTGGATAATGGTTTAATATAAAAATATAGCAAGAGCTCCTCTAACTCAACATAGAAAAAACAAGCGACCCAGTAAAAAATGGGCAAATGACTGGAACAGACGGACATTCCTTCAAAGAAGTCATGCAAATACCCAGTAGACTCATGAGAAGGTGCTCAACATCCTTAATTATTAGAGAAGTGAAAATTAAAACCACTTCATACCACTAGGAAGTCATCGCTACGCAAACAATAGTATGTGTTGGCAGGAGACAGAGAAATTAGAACCCTCACGCACTGCTGATAAGAATGTACAACAGTGCAAAGTCAAACACCAAATTATCTTTTGATCCAGCAATCCCACACTTAGTAACACAAAGAAGTGAAATCAGGGATGTGAATGGAAGATACATGTATGCCAAACCTCACGGTAGATTATACCCAATTGACAAAGGAGGGACCGGCCCATGTGTCCATAAACAGACACATGGGTAAGCAGTTTGTACACACAATGGGACGTTTTCGGCCACAGAGAGAAAGGAATCTCTGAATACGCTATGATGTGGATGAACCCAGAAAACTTGTTTGGTGAGAGAAGCCGGATGAAGAAACATCAATATTGTATGATGCCACTTACACGAAATATCTAGGATAGGCAAATTTGTAGACATGAAGGTAGATTACAGATTATGTGGGGAGAGGTGGACAGGATTAATTACTGCTTGTGATTAGAGCTTTTGGTTGGGATAAGGGAAAGGTTTTGGAAATAATGGTGATGGTTGCACAACATGATGAATGCAATTAATACCACTGAACTACACACATAAAAATGGTTAGAACAGTATATTTAATATTATTAAATTTTTAGAAGGAACTACAGGAGAGGCAGACTGGCTCCAGCCCCTGCTGCACAGTTGTTTTTGATACTCTGAGGCAGGATGGAGAGCTGCTAACCCCAAAAGCACTCTGGGGTGCCCAGGGTAAGGAGCGGGCCAGGACGCAGGCCAGGCTGCAGGAGCTCCACCACACCGCGGGAAGGTGTCTGAAAGCACCTCCCAATGCAGGCGTAATTAGGGCCTTGCTGAGGCTCCCACCCACACCTTTGGGTGATCTGTGTGGGTTGTCGCAACTTTCAGGCTACAACCAGATTTCTAGGAGAAATGATGTTTCCTGGAGGGATAAGATCCTTGCTTGTATCTGTGCAGCTGCCCTTGCTTGTCCACAGTGCTGCACGAATGAGCCATAATAAGGCAAAGCCTATGTCAACCATCGGATCCTCTGCCGTGGGATCCCTGTAGCTACCCAGCACCATGGCTCACCACGCTTCTTGGAGGTGGCTGGGTGCTGAGTGTCAGGGTCGAGGGAGTCCATACCACCACTTGTACTCGTCCACAAAGGGGTCTCTTCTTGGGAAAATGTGTCCACTACATTCTTCTCTGGAAAGCTTAGCCTGTAGGGAGTGGAAGAACTAGTCCAGGCTACTCTGCTGGCCTCAGGGATGGCCTGTGGGGACAAAGGGTGGGACAGCACTGCAGGCCTTGAGGAGATGGACTTGACAGTGCAGCCTCGGGTAGAAGCTAGTGAGGTGACAGTGGGAGAACCTGGTGGGGACCAGGAAGACCCCACTGTCTGTACCCATAGCTCCCAGGCCAGAATGGACATGGACATCTCATGCAGCCTGAGGTGACCTCTGCCCTCAGTTGTCTCCAACAGGCTCAGAACCAAGGACAAGGGGAGGGGTCTTCCAGGTCCACTGTGAAAGTCCAGAGTGGGAAAGACAGAGGGACAGAGCCTTTCTCAAGCTCCAGGAGGCTGAGGAGGCAATGGCCAAAAACAACACACACACACACACACACACACACCCCACACACACAGAGCAAAGAGGACGCAAGGTTAAGGGAATAGGACGGGCACTCAAGGGACAGTGTGATGACAATAGGCTGTGGCAACAGACTGATGGTATGTAGTAACTGTGCTAACCAGTGACAACCAGGTGACAACCATGTGCATCTCTGTGTGGCAGGATGTGACAACTGCATGACAGTGTGACAACAGAGTATGATAACTGGGGGACGGGGGATGGCAGTGCCTTTTAGATGCTCCCTGCAAGCCTTCAGGCATTTCCTCTGCTCATAACCAGTCAGCTAACTCCGGATTTACCAGGGGAGTGGTGGACACACATGAGCTCCTGGATCTCTTTCCCTTCGGGGACTAGGCTGTCACTAGGGGGACAGGGAATCACCCTCTCTGCCCACAAACAACAGGCCTTGAGAGTGTTCCTGACATCCCCCCACCCAATTCATGACCACATCTTTATAGAAGCAATGTAACACTCACAAGACAGCAAAAGGCATGTTACTGTCACCTCTGCATATATGTTAGTACCCTCTCAATTCAGTGTGAAACAAGCCCATTACTCCTTTCTAGAGGAAAAATAGTGAGTGGAAAAATGCAAATGTCTCATTTCCACTCTGTCTCCATGTGGAAGACTCTGAAAAGAGTTTTAAGATGCTGAAAGAATTGTAATTAATTATCTGTGATGCAATACGTAGAAGAAGAAAAGGAGAAGGTAGAGGGGAGGTGGTCCATCCAGCCCAGGAAAGAGAAAGGAGGACCTAAGAGGGAAGGCCTGCAGAAGTGACAGCACACATGGAAACGGCTGGCCTGCCGAGGACCCCCCATTCATAGCTGCTCCAGACCCCTAAATCTGGCTTTTCTGAAGGAGCAATTAGCCTAACTTTTGCAAAGCAAATGTGCTTGACTACTCTTTTCCCTTCAAAATCATATCCACCCCTCCCAGGAAAGCCCCCTCCTGCCACTGCTGGGAACTGAGCTCAGGGCCTTACACATGCTATGCAAGTTCTCTACCACTGAGCTACATCTCTGCTCCTCTCCTAAATTTTGAGACAGGGCCTTAGTAAGTTACCTAGAGTGGCTTCTAACTTGCAGTTCTCCTGCCTCAGCCTCCTGAGCAGCTGGAATTGGAAGTGTGAGTCAAATTCCAGGCAAGGAAATTATATTTTGAGTGGTTTTCTTTGACCAGAACTAAACATGTAACATATGAACACATACACCACGCCCAGTATTGTTGTAAGTGGTTACCAGGGATTGAACCAGGAACCTTGCACCCGCTAGGCAAGTGTCAGAACCACTGGGCTAAATCTCCGGCCTTTAAATAAGTTTTTGTATGTAAGTAAATTTTAGTCGTGTGACTTTCCAACTTTATCCTTTTTTTTCAGAACTTTTTGTTTGTTTATTTATCTTGGTTTCTTGCAATTATGTATGAAATTTAGAAGTAGCTACTCTTTCTATATCTATATAAAGGCACCTGGGATTTTGACAGGGAGTATATTGCATCTGTAGATCAGTTTGAGATTATTGTCACCTTAGCAACAGTTAGTCTCCCAACCCCGACTTGATTTTGTATTGTGAGGTGACCTGATCCTGTTTATCTGAGAGACAGGATGCCTGCAGGCCACAGGTCCCTCCTTAGGCTGGCTTGCTGAAACGGGCTGGATCTAAGCATGCTGCCAGAATGACCATCAGAGAGCCTCTAACTTCATTATGATTTTATCAGCATGCTAAAGGCCACCTCTTTCAGCACTCTGACAAATGACAACTGCCATGACTATGGTCGGAAAGAAC
>PVIC010050543.1:0-12776 GCA_004025085.1 Thryonomys swinderianus
ATCCATCATCACCATCATTGTGTCCATAGTTACTGCAGTCTCCACAGCCACCACTGTTTCAATCACCTTGCTGATCACCACCAGATCACCGTGGCTGCCACTGTTAATCAACTCACTCAGAATACTGTGCACACCCTTGGACAAGCTTCAGCTCTTTTCCATGTTACCTGTGCTGCCACTGTCAACTTACAGTCCCAAATGGACTTAGTCGTTCAGTGTGGTTACCTTTAATAATGTCTGGGGCTCTATTTGTGAGGGGTTCACAATGGGCTGGTCCAAGTTAAGTTCACGGGCTTGCAGGCTAATTTTAGGGTCACCCTATCTGACCAAACCCATAAAAATGTCATATGGGGCCGGAGGGTTAGCTCAGTGGTTCCGCCGCCTGCCTCGCAAGTGCAAGGACCTGAGTTCTATCCCCAGAAACCACATACAATGCTGGGCATGGAGACTCACGCCCACCAGCCATCAATACCACATACCACAGTGCCGGGCATGGTGGCTCACGCCTGTAATCCCAGCACTCGGGAGGCAGAGACAGGAGGATTGCTGAGTTCACGGCGGCTTGCCTGGGCACCATAGTGAGCTCAGGGCCAGCCTGAACTACAAAGTGAGACCCTGTCTCCAAAAAGCAATAAATAAATAAATAAATGAATGAATGAATGAATGAATGAATGAATGAATGTATGTCATATGGTTGGTAGAGACCATTGGGTCTAAACAGAGGGGAGGAGATGATGGTGAAATCCAGGTCTGGCTGAGCCAACTGCACCGTATTCCAGTCTCCTAGGTCCTGAGAGAGCTCTTGGCCCTCAGTAGACTAAGTTGAGACCAAACAGGCATTGAGCTAATGGCACACCATGGCAGGAGACTGCCCGGTCCTCCCCAACAATTGGGCCCCTCCTCTGACAAGCACAGGCCAATCCCCAATAGCCACTGCAAACCCCTCCCACTGTTTGTGCTATATAATGCCCTACACTGCATTCATTAAACAAAAGCATTCCAGAAACCTCCCCAGAGTCTGGTATGGGTGTGTGACTCTGCATCTCACCCTCCCATGTGCAGCTCTGTGATGACAACAGTCTATATGACTTTTTTGATCACCACACAGCTTAAAATTCCTCAGAAGGGTCCTTAAGACTTACATGAATAAGTTCAAATTTATAAGACTGACTTATAAACTTATTTTCTATTTTTCCACCATGTTCTAGTTTTATTCTCACTCCCCTATTATCCTGTATGGTTCAAAAGTACTATCTTAATTAAGATGGATTCTGACTTAAGATTTTTGACTTTATGATAATGTGAACATGATACACATTCAGTAGAAACTGGGCTACCCCAATCTGGATTTGTAGATGAGCAAGAAGGCTCAGTAGAAGTGTGCATCACCCACAAAGAGCAATCAGACAAGAGATGTATGGCTGCATATTGAGGTGAGTGACAATGAGGGACACTGTATATCAACAGAACTAAAATGGAAACCTTTAAGATCCAAAGACTTAGAATAAGAGCATAGTAAGAAAAAATATCCTAACACCTGCCACCCCAACTCCACAGGTAGCAGGGGGTAGTCTTCCCTCTGCAGGGGTGAAGGTGAAAGAAAAGTTCCAGAAAAGTCTTAGCTTGAATATTGGCAATCCTGGTTACTGGAAAGTTTCACACTCCTTATATGCTTTCAGCCTGCCTTCAACTATAATATACTCCTCCCTATCAATCACTCACAGGTTCCACAGCTGAGAATCAACAGGTAGGGGAAGAAAAGCCCCCAGTAAGAGTCGTGGCCCAAGGATGCATTGTCACAGAGAATCTGGGGCCACACATAGTGGAACAGAACGGCACCGTAACTACTATTGCCACCACATCCAAGCAGGTCTCACCACCGGCCGTCCCCACACTTTGATCCCATGCTGCTGCCAAGATTGACCATGAGCGCTATGTAAGGAATGCTATGGTTGCTGCCTTGACCGCTCCCCACAAGGAATCTACATCTGTGCTACGGCCTGGTGAAAGAGCTTCCAGTCTTTCACTGCTACTGGCACTGCCACTTCCAGAGACCATTATGAATAAAAGAATCAAAGTCAACAGTGCCTGAGGAAACTCCCATTACCTGCCAGGAACCACCTCTCCAACTGTAGATCACAGTAGAGAGAAGGGAGGTGCAGGGAGAGGGGAAAGGAGCAACACCCTCCAGGCCAGGACTCCAACCAGACCCCCAACTCCTAACACCACATATGCTCTATCACCTCCACGGGTTAATCGTCTCCCAAAAGCTCCATCTCTGAGTGTAACAGGCTCTTGGGGTACATCTAGGCAAAAGCACAATAGAAAATTAAACTATGCTACAGATCAAATGGACTTGGTGGACATTTACAGAGCATTCCATCCAACCACTGCAGGATATACCTTCTTTTCGCTGCTGCATACAAGTTTCTTTTGAATAGACTGTATGTTAAGCCACAAAACAAGTCTTAAACAAAACACTGAAATAATATTCTGCATTATTCCTGTTCTCAATGGAATAAAATTATAAATCAACAACAAAGATAACTTTAGAGATTTCACAAATAGAGAATGAGCTAAACACTTCTGAATGAACTGAGGAAGACAAACAACATTGGAAATATTCTTGAAACAATGAAAAGAGAAAAAACTGAGGGCTGTGAAAAAAGTAACAAAGGAAAGTTGATAGCCATGCATGTCTCATAAAATATTTCTAAATAAACAATTCATCTCAAGACTAAAAAATGGATAACACAAGTGTAATGTTTTAGATCTGAGTTGCTCCCCAAAAGCTTTAAGTAACGAAAGTGATTGGATCGAGGCACTGTACTTATTCGTCAGTGTGATAGTCCACTGATGAATTCATGGCTGAGTTTCTCTTAGTTAAAAGCTCACTGTGAGCATTACCTAAAAGGATGCACCTTCCTTCTAAGTTCTTCTCTTCTCTTTCTGATTCCTGGCCATCATGTCAGCAGCTCCTTACTTCTGTCTAGGCCCTTCTACCTATTTCTAACTTGAATTAAGATTTCTGGAAGTGTAACCTCCAAAAAACTGTTTCATCCTCTAAATTGTGGTGTCAAATGTTTTCTTAGGAATGAAAGCAACTAAGATATCATACTTACAAACAACCTCAAAAGAGAAGTGATGTGGATCCAAGCAGAAATAAATGAAAAGGAATCTAAATTACCAACAGACAGTTTAATAAAACAGGGCCAGGGATTTAGATCAAGTAGTATTGCGCCTATTTTAGAAGCACAAGGACCCAAGTTCGATCCCTGGTCCCGCGGAAAAAAAAATTAATGAAAAATAATTGGTTCTTTAAAAACAATAAACAAATTGATAAATACTAACCAGACAGACTAACCAGGTGGGAGGGTGAGGAAAAGGGAGAGAGATGAAGGAAGGAAGGAAGGAAGGAAGGAAGGAAGGAAGGAAGGAAGGAAGGAAGGAAGGAAGGAAGGAAGGAAGGTAGGTAGGTAGAACTTTAGACCAATATCTCAGAAAATAGACAAAAATTCTAAATAAAATATCTGCCAATCAAATTCAGTAGTACATCAAAATGATGACACAGTGAAGAGTTGGTTTTAGTCCATGGATGCAAGGATATTTCAACATATGAAAGTGTATAGATACATTACATCACATAAGTAGAATGAAAGATAAAAATTTATGATCATCCTAATGTAGAAAGCTTTGATAAAATTCAACATTACTTTATGATAAAAGCCCTGAACAAATTAGATATAGAAGGATCATACCTCAATATACTAAAAGCTATATATGTCACATCGACATCATACTAAATGGGTAAAAGCTGAAAATATTTTTGTTTAAAATAAGGAAAAGCACCAAACTATCTACCCTCATCACTCATATAAAATGTAGTACTAGGAATTCTACCCCAGTCAATTAGGAGAAAGAAAAGACAAACTGAACCCAGGCAAGTTAAATGTTGCATATTCTCTTCCATATATGAAATAAATTTAAGAATGAATTGTTGATCTGAAAATAGAATAGTGATGACTAGGGCCTGAGAATAGTTCTGGGGGAGTGGATTGGGAGTGGAAGAAGGGCAGAAAGGTAGGATCGGTGCATGCTGCACGGGTGTGTAGACATTTTCGGGCAAACCCCATTAATAGTTGTTATAAAATAAATATTAACGATACATATGTACTTACTTCTTTTTAGGTTTGGCCTGCATATCTTTTCCAAAGTTAGAAACAATATTCTGTTGAGCAGGAATAGTGAGTTAGAGCTGCCAGTCGGTCACATGATTACAAGAGGAAACAACTGACCCGTTGCAAGACATGTGTTAAGGCAGCTGGGAGTCAGGCACATTAACCCGTGTACGAGGTACCATGATTAGTCTCTGTCCGGAGGCCAACCCCACCAAAATTCAGGAGCATGTCTCTTCGTTTCTCTTCTACAATATTTTACCACTAGGTGGCACTGCACATAATTTTTTCTTTTTCAAGAATGCCACTGTCCCCACTCCTCAGCCCTGTCTGCACAGAAAACTTCTGGAGCCACTGTATTTAATCTCCCCGACCTCATTAATTAACTGATTGACACTTGCTTATTACAAACTGTCCAGGAGGAAATTCATCTCTTCACTTTTCTGAATTGTCCTGTAGAATATGAGCTCCTCGTACTTGTAAGTAGACATTTAAGTGTATTTTTTTCATATTTTGATACCAGTGACAAAGTAAACAGCAAGTATATCAAGTGCTATAGGTAGAAATTCTAGAATTTCTAGAATTTTATTGAAGTAATATCAAGAGGTAAAAGCCAGGCGTGGTGGCTCACGCCTGTAATCCCAGCACTTGGGAGGCAGAGACAGGAGGATTGCTGAGTTCGAGGCTTGCCTGGGCTACATAGTGAGCTCAGAGCCAGCCTGAACTACAAAGCGAGACCCTGTCTGAAAAAAAAAAAAGAGGTAAAAGAGAAGGATAAAGTGACAACTGCAGAAAAGTGGTTAAAAAGGCTTAACCTTTTAAAATAAAAAGATAAAAGGAAAATTTTTTCAGTTATGATTTACTACCTTTGCAACCTAGGAGAAGTTACTTTAACTTTCTGTCACAGTTTTATCATTGAGATGGGGAAAGGAAATAGAGATTGTAATCTATGTGGAATAATTACAAAGAAATTAGAAATTACAAAGAAGTTAGATAATTCATGTAATATGCCTGGCACAGTTCTTATTTTTCACTGAAAACTTGACAAACTATGGCTTCATTATACATACTGAACACCTACAAATACAAAAAAAATGGAATTAATTCATGACATGCCCATTGGCAAAGAAATCCATGCATTTTTCTTATCACTAAGCTTCTAGTACAAAAGCATTAATGTTTATTTCTGGTCACTTTAATAGGCTGAGTGGTTACCCAATTCTCTGGAAGTCTACATTAAAGGAAACTTAATTTTTCACTTTCAAAGACCCTGGAAAATTCCATTTTTTTAAAGTAATTGAAAGGTGAAGGCTTTTGTCATGTTACTAAGAATATACATAGGGATAAGGGTCTAAAAACAGCTGATAGAAGGCAGGATAGAGAAATATTAGATAGATGACAGATAGATAGATAGATAGATAGATAGATAGATAGATAGATAGATAGATAGATAGGTAGATAGATAGACAGACAGATGATAGTCAATGGGCCTAATTAGCAACAATTCTTCTATAGTTCTCAAGAATTATCTCAAGAAAAGAGGGATGATACAGATGAGAGAAAATGACAGAATGAAGAACAGGAATTAGGAAGGAAAAAGAAAAGAAGGGAAGGGAAACATTGCAGATTTTCTAACTGAATTTGATTCATAAATGATTTTCAGATGTGTGTTCCAAAAACTTGGGTGAATTAGGCAACTACAGAACTTTTTGTGAAAGGCTGAAGGCAGAATGCTCTGAGCTTTCCGAATAAGGCATAAGAATACCAAAGAGCTTCATCCTCAAATGGCATTTCTGAATTGATTTTCTACTAATAACAACTCTTGGCAAACTCCTCCAGGCCTCCATATCACTGATTAAATCTCCTCCTCTTATCAAAAACGGGTTGAAGTAAAGATAATGACGGGATTGTGCTGAGGACACTTAGGTCATATGTCCCCGGAGGTGTCAGAGGTAGTACACTTGGCACCTCCTAGGATATCAAAAAGCTATTTATTTAGACCACAGTGTCACCACTCCACATACAAATTCCCTCACTGATATTCACTGGGGATGCCTGTTCTACCGTCTAGGAACTATCTCCTTGTGCCTACTGGAGAGATCACTGTATGAATGGCTTCTTCTTTCCTATCCTTCGCTTCAGATCTTACAGGTCAGATTTTTGCCTTTTGTCCTGACAAAGACATGACTAAAACCATAAACCACATGGTATCAGAACAGAAGAAAGTACAGGGAGGTGCCAGGTGGCTCCGTAGCCTCACCACCACAGGTCTCCTCAAGACTTTGCTAAGATTTCTGGGGCGTGGATTCCCAAGGAAATCAATTGGCAGTGGATCTTTAGCCAGTCTGCTGCTGACTGCAGCAGCAGACTCTGGGGCCCCAGTGTGAGTGGGTGTGGGAGGAAGGGATGTACACCCTAAAAAACTGATCATCACATTTCGTTTCATAATTTCTACCACTTCAGACAGGCTCCTTTCCTTCCACAACATTTGGGGAGTACAAAATGCCACCTGTTGCTTATCCAGCCATCTCCAAGGGCAGGGGAGAGATGAATTCGATGGGAGATCTACCTTTAAGTGGACTGGAGAATAAAACTTGGTGTTGACAGAAAGAAACCAACAGAACAGGAGCCTTCAGAGCCATTCGAAGCCTCCCTGAGCAGAGGTACTGATTTCCAAGGTTTAGATAGGTCACGTTCTGGAAATGAGAGCAGGGAGGAAGCACGCAAGAGGAAAAGCAAAAGAGAGGGATGGAAAGTGAGAGATGAGATGGACAAGATGATTGGGAGATTGAGGTAGAGAAAAAGACAGGTAGAGGTCCCCAGGTGAGAGCAGATACTTGGGAAAATGCGACATAGCTATAAAGAATTTGTAGGAAAGTTAGATGAGAAGTGTGCAATATGATCTATTTCCTTACTAAATTTTAATAAAGACCATTGTTCTACCTTTTTGTAGTCAGATTTATACTCTCTCTCCAGGGTTCTGTGTTCAGATGAAGATCTGGGTAGTTCACCTGTTCCTGGTACACCCAGGACTCACTTTCTGGTGCTGCGCAAAAGATGACAATTAGAGCACAGTGATACGGGACTTTGGGCCCTCCGGGTTAATTTCATTGCGAGTGAGCGTAAGGAAGCAAAGGAGGGAGGGAATATACTGTATCTGTCCCCACTTCCGCTCCCGCCCAGACCCAGCCCCTCCCCATCCCTAGAGATGGAAAAGTTAATCCAGAACTAGATCCCACTCTCTAGGCAAAATGTGTGAACTCCCCATTCCTGGGAAGGTCACACTGCACCCCATAAGTACATACAGTAATGAGTTCATTAAAATAACCTCTAAAAATTTAAAGAATGACTTTAAAGAACAAAAGGTGTAGGGAGCAACAGGAGCTAGACATAGAAGAGGGGAAGGAGGAGACTGGAGGGGATGAGGACTGCCGCCCCCTACAGGAACTCCCGGAGACTGGGGCGTAGGCAGAGCTGACAGGTCACTTGCTGTGCTGCTCTCCAGGGGCACTGAGGCCCTGGAACAAACCGCTCTTGTAGGAAGCCAGCTAAGCCTTTGGGGCAGATTCCGACTCTTTCCCTTTGACTTCCAAACCCAGGGAATAAATTTGGCTGCTCTATTGTTCCATCGGTAGAATTTGTTAGTTTCTCTGTAAGTATCCAACTTTGCTTCTTAGATTGCAGACTTACTACGATTTATTTTTTCTCATTCCTGACTTTTTCTCCTTTTATAGTTCTTTTGAATTTACTTGATTTTATGGTAAGCCACCTCAAATAGTTTGGAGAATGGAATGGGTGAATAAATGTTTAAATGCTGATAAATTTTTCATGACTAAAAGCAAGAGAATAGAATAAGGGTCTTTTTTGTTGTTTCACATTATCTAGAAGAACCTGAGATCAAATGTATTATATAGAACAAAGTAAATTTTTAAATAAAGCAGCCATAAAAAACCAGCAGCATGTGGGAGTTTGCAGAAAGTAGCAATATTATGGAGCCATATGAATGGGTTTTGAAAGATTGATACATCTCCAACTTACACAAATATTTTAAGCCACTTAGGTGTATTGAGAAACTGATAGTACAGAGAAAATGAAGAAAGTATATCATTTAGTGAACTCTCAATTTCAAATATTCATTAAGCCATGGATAAGAAATTGCACAATTGTATGAACTTCAGTTTATTTAATTATTTTTTGGGATAAATATGTGTTCAAATGTTTTCTGTGGTTTTTTGTTTTCAAAAGAACAGGTTTTTTTTTTCTTTTTTCATTTGATAACACCTCTGTATTTAGGTTTACTTGTTTATCTGGCTTATCTCTACAAATGCTAGCTGGAACCTTCTTCAAGATGGTGACTCTGTTCCTCATGAAATCCTGTGACTGGGAAGTAGAGCTTTATTATGAGCACTAACTGGATTCTCCACTTTGAGATTACAAGCCCAATCATGATGTTTATATTTCCATTGCTTCGTAAAGGCATCAAAGTTGCCCTGAGTTTCTAATTTCCCTCAAATGAAGTCAAGTGATCAATTTCCCTAAATGCCAATAATGCATTTTTCTTTATAAAATGAAGGGAGAAATTCAGAAACAAGTACTAGCTGATGTCTGGAGTATGAGTAGTAATAAAGCAGAATCAAGACATAATCTGAAAAGTGTTCCAGAATTGGGGCTGCTCGGCTTCTTATAATTCATCAGAAATCACAGGTCCTTCTCTAACATCAGTTCCACAGAAGAAAGCTAACAACCTCTTTAGAAAGAAATTCCATTCAGGTATGATGATCAGTGTATGTTTTGATCTATTAAGAATCAACACTGTCTACCTGCACCATGGTTGTCTCTGAGGATGGCTGTTTAAATCCTCTAATCTCCTCTTTCCTGATGATTTCTACAAATATTATTTAGCTTGATCTTATGTCCTAAAATTATAAATTCAATGATTTTTTTTTATTAACAAGTTCTCTTTGCAGATAGTTCTATGAAGCAAGTACAGAACTACAAGAGACAAGGATGTTTTAAACCTCAGTCTGGTAGGGAGAAGGAAAAAATCTCCTATGTTCTTGGGATTAGACATGGGAGGGGCTGAGAGTCAGATCTGAAGGAGACAGTGCAGGGAAAGGACCAGTGTGGCCTCCTGCCCACAGCGTCACCTCCTCTCGTGCTTTATGCTGCTAGTGGCATCTTTGTTCCATGACATGTCCATCAAACATTGTCTATTTTTAAAGACTGTCAGCTCTAAACAAAATGAAAGTCTGACTCAATTTGACCTAAAAGATTTATTCCCAATTTGGCCTCCACAGACCTCACTGCGTTCTAATTATGAGACACAATGTAGGTCCTGATGGGACTGATGCCTCTGCCCCTGGCCACTGGCCACTTCCCTCTGTGGGTGGGACTCCTCTCCCCGCATGTCCAGTGCTGCTGCCTGACTCTGCATCATGTTTCACTTCCCAACTTCCCCAATAAACAAGGAGTACTATTTTTGGATGTGTGTGCTTCTCCCTATTTTGATAACTTGTCTCACTCCCAATGGTGGCCTCAAGCTGGTCCCTGCAGACTCATGAGAGCTAATCCTTACTTTAGTGAATTTGCAGAACCAATTGTTAAATATAGCCACTATTAAAAAAACAAATTCTGGGGCCGGAGGGTTAGTTCAGTGGTTCCGGCCCCTGCCTCGCAAGCGCAAGGTCTTGAGTTCGATCCCTGGTACCCACATACAACGCTGGGCATGGTGACTCACGCCCACCAGCAATCAATACCGCATACCACAGTGCCGGGCATGGTGGCTCACACCTGTAATCCCAGCACTCGGGAGGCAGAGGCAGGAGGATTGCTGAGTTCAAGGCTTGCCTGGACTACATAGTGAGCTCAGAGCCAGCCTGAACTATAAAGTGAGACCCTGTCTCAAAAAAAAAAAATTCTGTAAACTACAATTAAATAAATGATATTTAAGTGCATAAGTCTTCAGAATTCATTAATTCCCTAATTATCATATTTTACAATTGTATAGGCTTTTGAAGTTACATTTTTTAATATTTTATCTCTATTGTAGAAATGAAATGATTTTGCCACTTTTGCCTACATTGGTAGCACAAAGTGTATCATTGTAGGAAGACTTACAGAATTTGACAATCATTACAAAGCAGAGGACAAGTACTTATAGACTTTAAAAAGTAACTGAGCAAATGTTATCAATTCAGATTAAAGTATTTTTTCAGCCTGTATATTGCATTATGGATAACATAAAACTGATACAATATTCTCCCAGTATTTGAAAATTATCATCCAGTTGGAAAAATTAATTGCTTGTGTTATTAATTATTGACTGAAGAGTTGATATATGTGAGATGTTTTTCTTTCAACTTTCTTGCTAACATTGTATTAACCTAGAGAAAATGTCAACCATAATTTGTGGTGGGGCCACATACATTCCTCATTTGCAAGCATCACTGGCTATAGTAGTTAAACAAAATCAATGGAGCCATTTTTTGAGGAGCAAGTACCTACCTGAGATTTGTAATAAGAAGGATTGTATGTTGTTACTAATGCTTTTAAATTGTGTGCTCTAATTCTTCATATCAGTGTTATTTATCCTAAATACTGTTTAGGCACATATGTACATGCATGCATTTTCCACCAGAATGCTGGCACTCTTAAAGGCGTGTCAGTGGGTGGATGTATTTCTTTGAAGAAATGAGAATTATTTTCCTTCTAAGAACTGAGATCATGTCTGAATCATTACTACATCTTCACTACCTATTTGGCTCTCTATGTGTACATGATAAATGCTTGTTGAATTAAAAGGACGATTATATTCCTCACTACTTAGACATATGAAGCCTCTCAAATGGGGGCGGGTTTGGAGTGTTCCTACCTTTGGCCAGGATAAGTGGAGAGCCATAAACTAATTATCTTTGGAACAGAAGAGGAGGGAAAATAGACCTAAAGCTCCAGCATATTACTAGAAATCCTTCATTATTATGATTATGTTTCAAAATTGATGTCACCAGAAGCAATTATTTAGTAGAGATCTGGGCATAGATAGTAAATATTGCCTTCAGTATTGGAAATGACTTTTAGAGTCTGTAGTAGTGCATGAAACTATGACATCCTCAAGCTTATTGCCTGCATTCCCCAACCCTGCCCTGCAGATTTCTATACTAATATCTGCTAAATGTTGCTGTTTCCCCTGGAAAAAAAAAAACTGGAAACACACTCATACCACAACACAGTCAATAAACATTATTTAGAATTGTTAAAATGTTCCCTCAAACATCAGAATTTTTATTTCATGTATTTTTCCCTTTTTTGGCTTAGGGAGGGGAACAAAAATTGTCCTGGGTGTTTTCAGCAGAAGAGGAACTAGAAAGAGCACCTGGTGTGTGTGGTATGACTGGGGCGCAGGGAGAGAGTTCCATAGGCTGGGTGCTGGGATGGGCCTCTGTGACAGTTACCTCCGCAAGGGCCTCTTCTCTGCCCAAATTAACCACTTGGGTTTCACACTTAGGTAGATATGACTGCCCTCAAAAACCACCACCCAAAATGTAGGAAACAGCCAAAAAGACCAGGAAAAGTACTCTGCCTTACTTCCTAGCAGCACACATCAAGCAGAATCTAATTCACGTGGAGTGTGACAGCTTCAAGAAAGAACAGGAAATGTGAATTTTAGCTTTCAAACTCATATAAACAGGAAAACAACAGAATGAGATGGTGTTAGATGCTGACCGTACCACTCTTCTCTCAACTAGATGGCTACAGAGACCCTGACTACATCCATTAAACCACACCATAATGCAACCAATCACTGAGCCCAACAATTTTCTAAAGTGATGTCTCCGAGAAATGGAATAACCAAAAGTCCCTTCATCTTAAAAAAATTGTGATCCCTGAAAATGTACCATATATTGTATTCTGCTTTTATTTTCATTTCATGTCATGTCATAAGTCTTTCCCTGGGCTAATAAACGTTCTTCATAAACGTTTGTAAACACCACCTAATTTTGTGACTATAATTTACATAACTATTTCTTTGTGTTGCTCATATAGCTGCATTACATTTTATCCACACACATTAGCAATGTAGTGAAGGATGCCTTTACAAATCCTTGTCCTCTTCTTCAACTACTTTGCTAGGCTAGACCCACAGCTTTCTGTTAGAAAGGAGCCTTATTTGAGCTCAGGGCCAGCCTGAACTACAAAGCGAGACCCTGTCTCAAAAAAAAAAAAAAAAAAAAAAAAGGAGCCTTATTTACTAGGTCGCTGAATTTATGGACTTTCATTTGTTCTATAAATGAGATACAGGAGATTCACATTTTGGAAGTAATGAGGAAAACTCAAGAGTGTATTATTTTGTGCTAAAATAGTACCTCTTCTAAAACACCTGAGATGTTGATAGACATTACATAAAACCATAGGTTGCAATAAGTGTTGCTTCATTCTAATTGGTGTGTTATTCTTGGAATGTGAATGCAATAAATCAACATGTTTCTTTTTTTTTTTTTTTCTTTTTGGAGACAGGGTCTCGCTTTGTAGTTCAGGCTGGCCCTGAGCTCACTATGGTGCCCAGGCAAGCCGCCACGAACTCAGCAATCCTCCCGTCTCTGC
>PVIC010050544.1:0-12793 GCA_004025085.1 Thryonomys swinderianus
CAGAGGCAGAGCAGGGACCAGCACGCGGGCCCCGTGCAGGGCCGCGACTGACCTCGTGACCAGGGCGCTGGCTGCCACCTTCACCTTGAAGCTCCCCTGAAGGTCATGGGGCCTGGGCTTCCCCGCCAGACGGCAATGAGTCCTCTTCTCACTCCTCTTCTTTTCTTCTTTCAGGGATTTTCTCTCTAAGAGACACTGTGTAAGAGCTTCAGACGATCTCGGAACTGAGGGAAAGGGAGGCCACCCCCAGGCCGGCCTGGGTGCAGAGGAGATGTTTCGAGCCCTTAGAGCAGTCTCACAGTGTTTGGCAACCATAAACCCAGGCGATTTCTCAGGAACACCGCAGGATGCCGTTGTGGACTGATGAGCTGTCCACAGTTAAAAACGTTGCTGCTGCGGCTGGAGATTTAGCTCAGTGGTTCCGGCGCCTGCCTCGCAAGTGCAAGGTCCTGAGATCGATCCCCACTAACCACATACAATGCTGGGCTCACGCCTGTCATCCCAACACTCGGGAGGCAGAGGCAGGAGGATTGCTGAGTTCGAGGCTTGCCTGGGCTACATAGTGAGCTGAGAGCCAGCCTGAACTATAAAGCCAGACCCTGTCTCAAAAAAAAAAAAAAAAAAAAAAAAAACTGCTGCTGCCCGCCCTGCAATGGCACCTCACTCATGGTGCCCTCTCTCACCCATAAACCCTTGCTGGTCAGGACCTCTGCCAACTGGCTGCTTCGTGAGCAGGGGCTGGAGAAGGAGCTGGGCCCTGTCACTGTCTGCGTGAGGGGCCAGAGCTGGGGCTGGAGGATGGAAAGGTGGGCTCTGCGTCTCCTCCAGGGATTAAAACCCCAGTACAGCCCCGGCCGCGGCACAGGTCTGTGTGGCCACAGCCTGACGGCGGCTCCCTGAGCCCCACCCCGAGCCTTTATGGGCCCTCCTCCCCAGCGTCGCCACGCCAGAGGCACGCTGCCCTCTGTGTCACTGAGCCTCGGAAACCCCAGCCCTGGCTGCAGGCCAGACCCCAGGACCCCATCCTTCACAACACGGCTGGCGGGGGGGTCCCTCAAGCTCAAGCCATGTGACAGCCCTGCACACTGCCCACAGCGCCCCCGGGCACCCACCACCCAGGCCTCCTGACCACGATGCCCCAGCTGCTGCACACGATGCACCTGAGCTGCGCCCAGAGCCCGAGGGGTTGGCTGGCTCCAGGCCCAGGGCTCACACATCCTGACCGCAGGCTCAGTCAGGGCCCTGGTGTTGGGCCCTTTCTGTCTCGCTCACAGCCTGTCTCGGCCCCTGGCCGCTGTCCCAGAGATCTCAGCCTTTCTTGAGAGCTGAGCAAGAACTGGGCCAGAGCCTCCTCCTGCCTGTGGGAAGGCGGGGCCTGCTCACAGCTCTGGCCTGAGCGCGCCCAGCTGCATCCGAGCCCTGCTCCACCGTCCTGGGAGCTGTCACTCCCAAGGCCGGGCCTCCGGGCGCCCACCACGATGCTGACCTAACAGCCTGCACGAGACACATCCCCACGCGAGGCCAGCCCTCCAAGAGGCGCACGGCGCGTGGGCACAGGTGACGTGGAGGCTGGGGTCAGCGTGAGTGCCTCGTGTTCCCATGGAAACAGCAGGCGATGACTGCAGAATGTAAAATACTTGCTTAATTTTACTGTGAGCAGTGTCTGAGCTGTTTACTCCCAGGGCTGCCCAAATGCTCTCGTGGTGACGCTCAGTTCCTGTGAGCCTCCTTTAATCTCTTTCGGTTTTAATTGGTTTTTCCAGCGGGCTGATTCCCGAGAACAAAGGCAGGACCCCGGGCAAGAGGAAGCCAGCCAGATCCAACAGCAAAGGAGGGTGACAGGCACCTCGTGGGCCCCGCCTGGCCCGTCCTAGTAGGTGGCCGCCCCAGCTGCAGGGGGCGCAGGGGCAGGGTCTGCACGGCGGGAGGCTCCAGGCTGCATCCCACGCAGGGCGCCCACGGAGGCGCCCAAGAACGGCCACAGTTAGGTGTGTAGACTGCAGGAGCTGAGATGCGCTTAACTCTGCACCGGCCAGGGCTGTACTGGCTCCTCCCGCGCCGGCGCCTGCCCCTCCCTGGGGAGCGCCCTGCTCCTCTGCCCAGCGCGGGGGTCCGGAACCAGGCAAGCGTGCCAGCCCCTGTGGGTCCCCCTGTCAGCGGGACCCTCAGCAATCACATCTGGCCTCCAGGACCCTCGGGCCAGCGGCCTGCCACACATCTGCCGCGCGTGTGGGCGCGAGGGAGCAGGCGCGGGTGATAGGGTGCTCTCTAGCGCCCCCTGCAGACCCCAGCTGGTCGGTGCCCTGTGCAGACCCGGGGCTGCAGCCCTTCCCAAGCCTTTCATTAGGAAACCAGAGCTCCTGCCTATTTCATCTTAAAAATACATATTCATTAAAATCATATAATACGGATTTGCGGCTGCATTCGAGGGGAATTAAGGGGATAAATAACCCGAAATCCTCGCCTGCGAGCCTTCCATGATCCTCTGCATTATTTAAACCCACTTCACTGAGTTCTTAGGGGGCGTTGATCTTAATGCTAATCGTTCGAGCGCTCTTTTTTTATTAACTTTAAATTTGTACGTAAAACACATGCACTTAGTATTTTGCTGAAAAATCAGGAAATTCAAGGCAAATAATGTTTTCACACAACTTCTGATGGCTCAGGGAAGTTGTGACAACAGCACACGTGATGGGGCCAAGACGTCACCCTCCGTCCAGCTGGGCCTGGTGCCCTGCGGCCACGGGGTTTGTGCCCAGGAGTTCGGAGCCCTGGGGTCCACAGATGCAGCAGGAGGGCTGGGGACGCATCCTGGGCCCTGAGGGCTCCGAGCTGCCGCCCAGCGCCTCCATCTGCAGACTTCGGACGCACCCCCCATGATGGGGGGTGCGGGCGCTGCTGACCCCAGGCTCAAGCACAAGGAGGGTCCCAGCCCCCGACTGGGCATGGTGCCGACGGGCTCTAGGCCTCACACAGGCAGCCCGCCAGGGGCCTGGCCTGGACCCCTTGCCCTGACTCCCCGTGCTGGCCCTGGGGTCCCCGCACCCTGCTGGCTGCAGGAGGCCCAGACCCTGATCGTCTGCTGTGCGCTCGGGGCCCATAGGAGCCTGGGGTGGCCACCACCTGCCCGCCCCAGCCAGGCCCCATCACAGGGCAGGCAGAGTCGGGTGCGGGCAGAGGGGTGCGGGGCAGCAGGAACAGGGGCCTCACAGTGGAAGGCCCCACGGCCCCCTGGTCTGAAACACAGCCCCAGGTGATGTGGGGACTGCAGGCCGATGCTCCCTTCCCACCCTGGCAGGAGACCCCGGGCCCCTGCCCCCCTTGCCCCTCACGGGTCCACTTCCTCCTCGTCCCGGGTGCAAGGGCAGCGCTCCACACCCCTCCCGCAGCACCACACGCGCGGGGCCCGCTGACAGGAGAAGCCCTCGGGCTCCCGTCACCAGCAGCTCCGGCCTCGGGCTCCCAGGGTGGGACCACGGCTCCGGCGTCCCCTGGCACTCCAGGCGGGCAGCGAGGCCTGGCCGCTGAGCACGGGGCTGCTCCACAGACAGCTGCAGACCTGCACCCCAGCAACGAGAGGAAGGGCGTGCTGCCCTTGCTGGGCAGGCCTCCTCCCGCGGGAGGGCCCCGACCTCGGGCCACTCGGGAAGGACGCTGCTGACACGAGGTCCCGGCTGTGGCCCAGCAGGCCACGGACAGCCTGCTCTGCAGCCCGGAGCTGCGCCAGGTGGGCGGAGTAGAAGAGGAGGGAAGCGGGAGCCTGGTGACCTCACACACAGAAGAGCCTGGCACGCCCCGACTGGAGACAGCGGCACAGCCCGAGTGGAAGGTGTTCAGGACCCTGGACAGGGAGGGGTCCGCGCTGCCCTGCCCAGCCCTGCAGGGACATGTGCTTCCCCGCTGGGCTCAAACAGCGGCCCTGGGTCAGCAAACCCCACAGGAAAAGCGAAGTCGAAGCTGAGCCACAGCCCCCCAGGAGCTGAGGGGGGTCCTGCTCGGCACTGCCCTGGCCCGGCCTCTGCGGCGAGGGCTTCCTGCCTCCTGCTGGCTCCCGGACCCAGTCCCCGCTGTGCCTCTGTCCACATTTCCTTTCCTCCCGCTGTCACTTTGGCTTCGTTCTCGCCACGCGTTAACAAGATGTCCCTGGACCGCCGGCCTCTGTGTCTAATCACACGGTCCCCGGCGTGCTCAGCCCGGGAACTCGGCAGCCGCAGGCTGCTCTGACCGCGGACCATGCTCTGCTGCGACTTCCAGAGCTCACTGCAGGTGAGGACTGTCCTTGCTAACGACAGCTGTGACTTCTACAAGGCTACTCAGTGCTCAGAGCTGTGACGGCGAGAGGAAGATCCCCCGTGCACAGAGCTGTGTCTGTGACCCATAAATCCCAGGGAGGTAATCACTAGTTACCAAGGGACGCCCTCCTCCCGCCAGGCCCTGGGGGCGCGGCTTACCCTGGAGACACCACGTCCGCCCTCGGCTCGCCCCTGCCTGGAGGGGGAGGGCAGGTGCTCGCAGGAGCCCGCAGGGCCCACGGTCACATCTGCCCTGGGCACAGGCAGTGAAGGCCTCAGAGGCAGCTGCGGGTCCCCGGCCTCTGCTCTCGCCCTGGTCCAGAGGCGCCCGTGAGAGTGCCCACGGGGCCACAAGACACAGCGGCCCATGTCCTGCTGAGCAGGGCCCCTGACCGGGGTGGGACGGCAGGGAGGACGGGGCCCAGCAGCCCTGCCCCGCAGCTCCTCCCACAGCGCTGCTCACAGGCTCCGGAGCCTGCCTGGGACTCAGCTGCTCTCCGCGCCGCCTCTGCGCAGGACCCCTGTGACCCTCCACGAGGGAGGGACAGGCCGCCCTCAGGGGATGGGCCTCCCACATGGGCGAGGATGGGACACAGAGCTCCCACGTGCCTGGCACCTGCCTCCCACAAGGCCTGGCACCTCACAGTGGTGCCAGCTCTCTGTGGTGTAAACATCTGCACCCTGGCTGTCCTCAAGCCTCCGACAGTGGCTCCCATAATCCCTGGCACACCACAGAAGCTGGCCAGCGGCTGCGACACCAGCCGTGCCTGGCAGACATGTGGCCAGCTGGCTCTGTCCTCAGCTTTGGTGCCACGCTGGCTCTGTGGCTGCTACTGAGACAGGCTGGGCGGTGACCCGGGGTTCCCTGTCCCTGTGTGGACCCAGGAGGTGAAGTCGCATCTGGGCGCACTGCCTGCGTCCTGCCTGCAGAGCCTCCCTCCGCGTGGACACAGCTCGACAGCCGGAGAGGGCGCCAGACTCCACCGTGCATGGGGATGTGTCCATCAGGTGAGAGCCCAGGCTCCTCACCGTGACCCGGGCCACAGCCCTGACGGGATGGCGGCTCCTCTGGCCTCGCTGTCCTGCTCTGCCACAGAGAAGTGACCTGGCAGGTGATCGTTCCTATAAATCTCTTTCCTCGATGTCCCCCATCTTGAAGGGGACAGACAGGTGATGAACTGGCCAGTCAAGCCTGTGTGCCCAGCGCGGGCACCGACGTCCCTGTGCGATCAGCAGGCCACGTCAGGGCTGAGCAGGGCTGGCTGGGCCCCAGGGACGAAGGAGCAGACACCAACGAAGGTCAGCTCTGCTCCACATGAGTGAGCCCGGGGCAGCTGATGGCCAAGGCCGGAGGCGCTTTTCAAAAACTAAAACAGCCTATGATGATTTTGAGTCATTTATACTCAAATGAACATACCTTTAGGACATACTCACACGGGAAATGAATAGATCACAGGTGTGTATCATATCTTTTCTCTGGTATGAGTAATTAAATAGTAAATGAGTTCTAGAATGCATGACATATTGTGAGATAATAAATATTCAAAGGGAAATGGGGTTCAGGGGTGAGTAACAAGGGAAAAGAAAAAATGTGATGGTTAAAAAAAGGGAAACAGCCGGGTGTGGTGGCTCACGCCTATAATCCCAGCACTCGGGAGGCAGAGACAGGAGGATTGCTGAGTTAAGTGAAACCCTGTCTCAAAAGAAAAAAAAAGGGAAACAAAGCTTCTCAATATAGGGGTGAGGGGTTGTAGATTGGGTAGGGGAAGGGGAAAAAAAGAATTACGTCATATACAAATTCCCAGTGTTGAGTGTGATCGTGATGTGTATATATAATGTACCAATAAGGACCCAAATTTAAAAATAAAAATAAAACAGCCTTCATGTCCCTGATCACCTGAGAAGAAAACACGGAGGGCGCCCTGCGCGGCGGGGGTGGCGGCCCCGTGCCCGTCCTCGGCCCCCAGGTCTCTGTGCGGCCGCGTCACGTGCTCCCGTCAACCAATCAGGAGCTGGCGGGGAATCGGCGTCACCTAAGTCGTGGGCCGCAGGGAAGCCGCTCGCGGAGCAGTGGTGCAAAGGAGTCTGGTCCTGCGCACGCGCGGCCAGCAGCGGGCCGGCAGCCTGCAGGGGCCGCCACGCAGAGCCGAGGCCGCAGCTCCTACGGCGCAGTCTCTCTCCAGTCCTCTGCGTGAAGCGTGTCTGCCGCCTGAAATACCGGCCTAGAGAGATCACTGCGGCGCTGGCGTCCTGAGCAGCACAGGGCGGCAGCCGCCGCTCTCTCCAGGGCTGCAGGGACCCGTCTGTGCTGCGGGGAGGGCGCCAGACGTTAGCCAGGGCCCTGGGGGGCTGCGGGGACCCAGACACTGAGGAGGCTGGGGGCTGGGGCCTGGGGCAGCGGGGAGGGTGCAGCTGGCGTCAGTGCAGAGGTGGCAGCGCTGGCGCTGGCTGGAGTCGGGGCGGTGGGTTGAGAGGAGAGGGCAGGTGCTCAGGGCACGAGAGGGGGCGGGAGCGGGCTCGGGCTCGGGGACCCAGGGCTCTGGGAGGAGAGGAGGTGCTGGGCCCGCCTCGAGGCTGCTGAGGTGTCGCGGGCCAGCGTGCTCCCTCTGCCGGAGGGCGCTTCCGGCGTGTCTGTCCCTGGTGGGGCAGTGTCCGTGGCCTCAGAATCTGACCCTCCATGGCCACTCGTCCTCTCCTGCGTCCCGCAGGCTGGAGGGAAGGGTCACTCTGGGACGCTGCTGTCAGGGGCAGAACTGCTTTGAAGCTTCGGAAACGCGGGTGTGGGGGTGATTGCTTCATTGTACTGAGAGGTCTGAGGGCCCTTGCTGCGGGTGTGGCTGGATCCAGGGGCTCAGGCAGCCCCGCAGGGAAGTCTCTGCTCTCGGCTCTGCGCTCCCCCGGCCGCCGGGGACCCTGCTTCCGGCAGGGAGGCTCAGCCGCAGACAGGAGGCGGTGCCGGGGCCGGACAGCCCGGGCTCTAGCCTGGCGGTCGGTGCACACTCGACGCCCCCGCATGGCAGTGCACGCAGGCGCAGGCCCGACCTTCCCCCTCCTGGGGGCCGGTGGCCACCGCAGGGGCCTCCCCAGGGAACGCTGCACAGCGCCTGCCGGGGGCCTCACCGCGTCACCTTCAGCCGGCACCGCGAGAGGCCCCGTGGGGAGATGTCAGCTCAGGAGGGCAGCGCCATGTGGTCCTCGCTAGCGCACAGGACTTGTCTGAGTCTGCCTCTGGGGGAGTCTGCGGCGGGACAGACGGACGCTTGCTTCTCTTCTGTAGCCTCCGAACGTCCCGCAGTGAGTTGTGCTGTGCTGGGAGTCGGAGCGGGGAAGCAGGCGGGCCCAGCCCAGGAGCTTCGCAGGAGCTCCTGGAAGCACGGGCGGAAGAGAGGGCTCCGGGGCACCCAGGAAGTGAGGTGCTGGGCGCGCGGAGCGGGGAGCCAGAGCTGCACTGCGGTGGGACGGAGGTGCCTCCAGAAAGACACCGCAGGCCCTCACGGTCACATCTGCAGCCCCAAGGGCAAAAGAAGAAATAAGCTGCAAGTGGTGGGTACAGCTGTCGTCCCAGCACTCAGGAGGCTGAGGCAGGAGGGTCACCACCAATGTTCGAGGCCAGCCGGGTCTACATGGTGAGGTCCTGTCTCGAAACACCAAAAAGATGAAGAGGAAGAAAAAGAGGAACAGGAGGGAGGAGGAATAGGAAAAAGAAAAGAAGAGGAGGAAATAAGACCCACTTGTTGACCTCCCAGGGCTCAGCTCAGGGCCCGGGCCCCGCGGCGTGTCCTGGCCACGACGCTCTCACGGTGCAGGGAGAGCAGGGGGCGCCTCGCCCTGGCCCCGCGGCTGGCACGCCGGCCCCACTCACTCTGTGTCTTCTCATCGAATCTCCGAGGGCCCCGAGCTGGACCCGACCGCTGTGCTGGCTCCTGGCCACCCGGCCACGGACAGCCGTCCCTGCCGGCGGGGAGGGGCGCCGGGTCACCGCACGCTCGGGGCTGAGGGCTGAGGCCGGGCGCCGTCCCCACCGCTGCTCCCTCTCCTGCGGCCTGCCCCGCCCCTGCCTGCCCTGCACTGTGCCGGGTCCTCGGGTCCCTGCCTGCTGGGTTTGGGCGCTGAGCCTGTGGGGTCAGGAGGACGCTGGGAACTGGCTTCGAACACCCAGCAGCGTGGCTCAGGCTGTGTCCAGGTGTCCAAAGGACGGGGTCAGGCCCACCCTCCTGCCAGCCGCGGTCAGCACGCCTTCTCACTGTACAGGGCCCAGCCCTGGGTCTCCCAGCCGGTGCTCAGGAGGGACTCACAGGACAGGGCGTCCCCTCGCAGCCTGCACCCCCTGGCGCCCGGCCGAGGCCCACCTGCATGTGACACGGGCTCTTGGGGCCACAGGGACCCCCGGGGCTGGAGCCCATGCAGTGCCTGGTGCCCTCTGCAGCCTGCCCCGCTCAAACACCGCAAGGTGACGGCCAGTTTGCGGAGTGCCCTCGAAAGCGACTTTATCTCTGTGGATCTCACAGCCTTTCCGTCGGAAGCGCCTCGCCGGACTCCACACGGCTCCGCACCTCTGCGGCCCCGGCTCCAGGGGCGCCTGGCCCTGTTCAGACACCCCGCTCGAGTCGCCAACGAGCAACGGCAGGCTCCACGCGGGCCTGTGTTTTGCTAAGGACACAATCACATCATTAAAATACGCTCTTCCGTCCGCTCTGTGAAGAGGACTCGGGGGGATGTCGCCCCTCTGGGGCCGGGTGGGGAGGGCGCCCCCAGGAGCCGCAGCGCCAGGCCCACCACCGCCAGGGCCAGGGACCTGGTGCCAGGAGTGTTTCCCTAATGACTCCTGGGAGCCAGTCCTGCTCGGAGCTCCTGCCATGTGGCTCTTCCACTCGGTGACACTCGGGCCAGGCAAGCCCTTTGGAATCTAATTGTTCAAGGACCCGCTTAGGGTCCTGTGTAACCTTGTTCTGCCTGATGGCCTGCGGTGACGTTGCCACGATGCCAGCACCACTGCCCGCCCTTGGAAAGCTGTGGGGCGCCGGCTTCCCTACTGGGCCCCTGCGCTCGCTCCCTGAGCCGAACCGAATCCGCTTGAGCACTGCCTTGGCCAAGCCCCCTGCTCGCTGCCGCCACAGGCCAGGCACGCACCCTACGTCCACGCCGGCCTGCCTTTCTCCCGGCCACTGCAGGGCTCCCGTCCCGCGCCCCGGTGTCAGGAGGCGGCAGCGCCCCGCCCCCACGCCCACGGTTTCAGAGGGAAATGAAATGGAAGGAGGTTCGAAGCAGTCGGTGTGGGCTGAGACACGCAGTGGTGCCCACAGCCCGGAGAGGCGGGACGGCCGTGTCCTCGTGGAGCCCAGTCCCACCACCCCAGCCCGCGTGGGGAGGAAGAGCGGCCCCACACCGAGCTTCCTCGCTGCCTCCGTAGGGGCCCGCGGGAGCCACGGCGAGCAAGACGCTGATTTAATTACCCTGGAAAGGCCTCTCGTCCGAGCCTGACCCCGCCTGGGCCCCCCCGCAGTAGTGAGAATGGATCGTTAACTAGGAATCATGGACGCTGCCTAAACCGCTCTCACCTGGTCCCCAGGCTGCTGTGTGCTGGGACCTGCCCCGTCCCGCAGGGAAGACCCCGTGCACACCGGTGCTCTGCTCTCGAGGAAGGGGGCGGGCACCGGGTGTGGCCCGGCCGTGGACTCCCAAGCCTGTCCCCCGCCCGCCCAGCCTCCGGCTCCGACCCACCCCCATCCGTGTGATCAGGGACCCAACTGTTTAAATTTCAGTCCACGTCAGACATTTTGAAACATAATTCTCCTGGAAGGGAGCCTTTATTAAAAAGGTAATTAATTTATTCCAAAGGCATATACAAGTCATAAATCATCCAGCATTTTTGTGCGGGGCTTGTTTTCCTCTGGTGTCTTCCCCGGCGCGTGGTGACAGTGCCTTGCTGTGCCCGCACCTCTGACGTCCTGGCTCTGGTCCTCCATGTCGCCGCCCCACAGCGGCTTCTTCTGGGGCTCTGCTGTCTGGCAAGAGCTCAGTGTGTGCTCGCCACAAAGACAGGGACATCGGGCTGTCTCTTCCCGCGGAGGGGCGAGCCAGGAAGGGGGCGGCAGCCAGGGAACAAAGCCAGCTTTTAAAAGCTTCCTATCTGCTTAATTGCATAAGTAATGCGGATTCATTACTCAAAGCACAGCGGGGAAAGGCACTGGAGAATGTGACAGGCTGAGCGGAGGGACAGAAACCGCAAAGCTCCTGGTACTGCAGACAGCGGCTGTGAGCAGTAGGGGCGGGTGCCCGCCGCGCCACAGACCCCTCCACAGAAATGCCCGAGAGTGACATGTGCCTGTTTCACCCGGACGGACCTGGTGCACACAGCCGCCGGCAGACCCGGGGACGTGTCTGGGTGGCGTGGTGTCTGCTGAGTGCCCCCCTCAGCCTCCAGGTCGCACGGTTCTCCCTCTGTCGGGCTGGGCCCTCAGCCCGGGGCTCTGTACCCCTCGATGCTGTGATGGCACCCTAGCTGCCCGCCCACCCTCGGGCTGCAAGGGGCTCTGAGGGCCCCCAGACCCGCTTCCTGCCCGCCAGGGAGGGGCAGATGGGAGTGGGAGACAGGGAGAGTGTTCAGGCCACAAGGACAAGACCCTGTGGACCCCAACTCCCCGGAATTCATCAAGTCCTCTCCCAGCCTGGACAGGGCCTGGGCAGTGCCCACACTGGGGCTTAGCGGGGGCACAGTGCCCCTGCTGGCCAAGGCCGCTGCCAGCAGCTCTCAAGCCTGACCTGCCTTGGGAGGGCACCAGATCCCTCGGGATGTCTCCTCAGCAGAGACCGGCCACGCCCCTGCTGGCACAGCACTTTGGTCTTGTCTGAGTTTCTTTAAATTAGTTGCACGTTTTTGTTTGTTTTGAGACAGGGTCTCGCTGTGCAGTCCAGGCTGGCCCTGAGCTCGCTATGGAGCCCAGGCAAGCCTTGAACTCAGCAATCCTCCTGCCTCTGCCTCCTGAGTGCTGGGATGACAGGTGTGAGTCACCACGCCCAGCACTGTACGTGGTCACCGGGATCAAACTCAGGACCTTGCGCTTGCGAGGCAGGTGCCGGAAACACTGAGTAAATCTCCGGCCCAATTGCGTATTTTTTGTCAGTAGAAACAATGGCTCAAGCAAGGTCCTGCGTTCAATCCCCAGTACCATATACCACAATGCCAGGCGTGGTAGCTCACGCCTATAATCCCAGCACTCAGGAGGCAGAGGCAGGAGGATTGCTATGAGTCTGAGGCTTGCCTGGGCTACATAGTGAGCTCAGGGCCAGCCTGAATTGCAAAGCGAGACATCCCTGCCTCAAAAAAAAAGAAGAAATAATGGGTCTCTCTTTCTCTCTCTCTCTCTCTCTCTGACCTTCACTTCTCCCAGAGAACAGAAACACGGACTGTTACAGGCACCCCATCTGCACTCAGCAAAGCACCCCAGGAATGAACCACGAGAGACTGGGACAGGGCAGGGCCTGCGCCACATAGACCAAGTGTGGGCACAGCCTCTGCCCCAGAAACCAGACGGACGCCAGGTCTGTGCTAAGGCCACCGAGACGTCCACAACACACACACACACACACACACACACACACACACACGGCACACGGCCTTGGCACAGCAGCCCTGGCCCTGTGGGGCTGGTGCCCTCGGGGGTCAGCAGCAGACGGGCACGGGGCGCAGCGAGGGTGCCCGGGCCCACAGGACAGGAGGCGCCCCTGACTGTCCCCTCCCGGGCCGGGCGCGGGACCTGGGAGGCCGCCCCTGCCGGAGCCCCTCCTCCTGAAGGCAAGGACGCGGCCCCACCGCCCGGCGGGCGCAGCTGCGGCCGAGCTATTTATAGCCGGAGCGCAGGTTTGTCTCATCACCGGGCGCTGCGCTCGCAGGAGCTGAGGGACAAAGCCTCCTAACCTCACGGCGCTGCAGTATTGTTTCCAGTGATGTAGTGAAGATATGAGATCAAGTTATATAACAAACATTATATGAGATAAGGGAGATTATTCCTGCAAACAAATGGAGACTTTCATTTAGTTTATTTTCATTTAAAAAATTATTTTAATTACACAGCGATGCACGAACACGGCCGCTGCTGCGCTGGAGATCAGTCCTCAGGCACATGCGCGTGAACACTCTCCGGGACCCGCTCCCGCCCGCAGCCTCTGCCCCACCCCACGCCTCGCGGGTCCTGGTCCGTGTTGCCCCGCGCTGAGCCAGGCCGGCCTCTCACGCGCACACCGCGCTCCGGAGACGCGGCCGTGCGCAGCCCCGCGGACCCGGCGGGCACCCGAGCGCCCGGGGGAGCCCGGCCCAGCTCCAGCCGGACCTCGGCCGCGGTGTCCAGACGCTCCGGCTGGGCCGGGCCTAAATCAGCCATTGCTGGGGATCACGGACAGGCTGCTGGGCACGGGTGCCCACCGCCAGCCGCACACTGCCCGGGCCCGGGCCGCTCAGCAGCGCCAGGCTCGAGAGCCATCAGCGACCGGTCACCGTGGGC
>PVIC010050545.1:0-12778 GCA_004025085.1 Thryonomys swinderianus
TCCCTCCCTCTCCACAAGCTGGTTAGTGTCTGTCTGTACTCCTTTGAATCTTCTGTCCCAGTTCATTTCAGCAGTGTCTTATTCCTATGGTAAGCTCCTAGAAGGCAGGGGTCTTCTAGGTCCTCTTGCTTTGTCCAAACTCTGGAGCACCCAGTGTGTCAGTGAAGACTACCAGCTTTCGTGTCAGCCAGTAGTCTTTTTGATGTTCATTTCCATTAACCATTTCTGTGATGGCCATAATCTCATCTTAAGTACCATCATGGAAAAAAGTCAAAGGGAAAGAGATAGTTGATTGAACCTAAAAAAGGTTCCTTTTCTTGTTTCTAAAGGTGTTGCATGGGGAGGGCAAGTCGATCTTGGGATTGAGCTATCACGACACCTAAACCCACAGTTACAGAATTACTTCCAGGAAATAGACAAGATAACCTGGAGGTGTGTTTGTAAGCACAGTTGCTAAACTGAACACTAGAGTGCTAGGGTGCTGCATGACTCATTCAACCCCTCAGTCTGTGGTCTTCAAGTGGCTGGAGCGTTCTGAACAAGCGAAAGTGAGCACATCTGTTTGTTGGATCTGTTTGTTGGAAGGGGCCTACACAGTTCTACACAGCATGGCCGATGGATCTGGTGGATTATTTAGCATTTCAGCAAGCTGGAGTGTTCTACATGTAGGCTGGTTGGAAAGTTAAGAGTGCCAGGAAATACAGGGCACTGTATTTATATTACCTGGAGTTGAAGAACTCTGTGATCCAGTTTCCATTGCTTAAGGCCACAAGCTCAAAGTTGAAACTGGGAATTAAATTGAGAGAAACTCTTAGAGGTGAAAGGAAGGTTTGGATTCTACACATCCAATCCCAGGAAGCCTCTGCAGCTTTCTGACCCATGCGTCTTTACATACAAATCTAGATTTAAACCTTGAAGGAGGCCAATGATTACATTCAGAGAGTGAATACAGGTTTATAGGCCACAGCATCCTGTTTAAGAGCTGTTTAAAAGTATTCATGAGAACTGGGGCGTCAAAGAGACTTATGTCAACCTCTGGGCTTCCTGAGTGCCAGGCAGGGAAATGGCCTCTGGTGAGATACCCCAGTCTCCTCATCTGCTTAGGGACCTGTCCCAGGAATCTGAAGTGGCTAGGGTGAAGATTTAGTGTTCTTGTCCTCCCCAGCCAGGCTCTCACACCCAGCACGCTATCCTCTTCCTTACCGCTCACCCTGGTGACCCAGTGTTCTTCTCCTGCCTCCCAGTGGCCTCAACTCTCTCACTCTGATATCCCACCAGGACCCTCCCCTCCTCAAGAGAATCTCTTAATTTCTCTGCTTTGGAGACCCAGGGCCTTTCCTAGCTGGCAGCACCTGAGCTAAGTACAATAAAGCCATGCCAGTGAAGAGAGCAGAACAGTGTAGCCCAGGGCCTGGCAAGCATTGTCAGGAAAGGGCAAGCAAGTAAGTATTTTAGCTTTTGCAGGCCAGACAGTCTTTGTGGCAGCTACTGAACTCTGCTGTCAAATTGTTAAAGCAGTCATACAAAGTATGTAAATGAATGAGCATGGCTGTGTTCCATTGAAGCCTAATTTATAAATTCAGAACCTGGATATGCCGGTGGGGCCATGGTTTGCTTATTCTTGTATAGAAAAGGCAATGTTTGTCAGAAGTAAAGAACCTCTACCCCACGCACAGCCTCAGTCATGGCTAGCCTTCTGCACAAGCCACTCCACTTCTCCCCAGAAGAGGGGAGCGTGAAGAGGGTAGAGTGTCAAATGCACCATGTGCCTGATGGCTCTAGCTGTTTTGCTCATCTGTGGCCAGTTACACAAAGGTCCTGGGATTTGTTCTGACAGTAATGGCCATCGGCGCAATAATCTGCGAGGAGATGATGTATGCCATCTCTCTGCTTTCATTTCCATAACACACTGAAGCAGATTACATGATTATTCTTTGATAAATGAGAAGTTAAGTAACATGCACATGTTACAGTGGGTGAATCTTAAGGTCAGGATTTAAATCCAGTTTCACTGGACCACGTGCATCCATGTCTCCCAGACACCATGTGACTGCCCATCCTTAAATTTCATGCCTTTCATGCTGACCAACCACTTTTCAGGTATGGCCTCTGGAACACACCTCTCCACATCTGCTAGAGTAAGCAGATATTATCTCTCTGTGTGCAGATCTGTCCAGTAGCTTCTCAGAACTCCCTAAAATGACCTTCAAGGCCACTGGGAGCTGTGCTAAATGTTGCAAACGTTGTGACTTTTCTTCTCTGCCTTGTCTGCTCTGGTTCAGCCTCAGGAACCACACTTTGCCTTAAAGATGTCAAGATCGCTCTCACACGAAGAGCCTCGAACCGTGGCTTCCTGGCCTGGAGTCCCTGTGTCACCTCGGTTCATTCCTAACAGAAGTCATGGCTTTAAATGTCACATCCTCAGAAGGAGAACTTCCTACTCACTCTATCCAGAAACCAGTGAAGTTCTTAGTGTCTCATAATCACGACTTGATTGCTGAGTAAATGAAAGAATGTGCTGGGACACAATGAGAATTTTCATCCACTCATCTCTCCAACAGTGTGCCTGCCTCCATCAAAACAAATCAGAGTATCACTTTATCTCATTCTTCCAAAGCTCCCAATATAGGAGAAGTGACGCAAAAAACCCTAGTTTCTTGATTCCGAATGTTAGAGTCATAAAGGACTGGATGTTTGAGAGCAGAACAAAATAAGAATTTTTTAGGTTGTAATTTGGGATAACAGGATAATATAATAATCAATTTGCACTCAAAATACCATAAAACACCTGGTTCAGAGTCACAATAAATAATTATGCTTAGGCCTTTCTAAATATGAGTCTAAAACACAGAAAGAAGGAAGGAAAAAAGATAGAATGGAGAAAGAAAAGGTAGGAAGAAGAAAGGAAGGAACTTAGAAGGTGGAAAGAAGGGAGGGAGATAAAAGCAAGAAAAAGTGAATGAGCTTCTAGCTTTTTCCTTTCAACAGTTACATTTTTCTCTACCTTTTTCAGTGACTGCAAACTGGTGGTTCATTCTTTAGAAACCATTCAGCATGATTTTCTTCTACTGTGGAGCCTCTGGGTGAATCAGCAAAACTGAGTTTTTTCCTTTCTTCAGTGTCCCCAACCAGGCCCCAGCCCGGACCTCAGTGATACACATCTGAATTGTTATAAAAACTTTTGGTTACTCTGCATCAAGTCAATAACAGACATTTCCTCCATTGACCAAAGGCACATTTCAGGTCTCCTAGACCAACCTGGTTTAGTGACAAGGATTCATATACATATACCTACACAACTTGCAGAATTAGCAGGGGGACATCAGCCTGTCACATGCAGCTTAGCCCTGGCTCAGCCATTCAAAGATGAACTTCTGTAAGAAAAACCCAGTCCCAATATAAAAGAAATCTTTTTTTTCCATCATCATCATGATCAAAAGGGGTGGGGAGAAAGACAGACACACAGAGAGAGAGAGAAAGAGACAGAGAGACAGAGACAGAGACAGAGAGACTCAGAGAGACTGAGAGAGATACAGAGAGAGATTGCACAATGGCCACAGTAACAAGCAAGTATTGGAACTAACCTTGAAATAAGCAATCTCTGGTTTCTTTATATTTGTACAAATACAAAGCCACAAATAAGAGAGAAAGCAGAAACACTTGCCTCTAGAAGCCTGTCTTCTTCTGTCTGTCCTCATCCTCCCGCCTCCCAAGAGACAAAGGGATACTTTACAACCCCAAGCTGTTTCTATCAACACTTGCCTGTGTACAGAAACGAAAGCAGCTTTTCCCTCCGCCTGGGCAGAGATGCTCACCAGCTTGTGCCCGAATTCACTCACCCACTCAACTCGCATTTTCCTGCCTGTTGAATGCAAAACAATTGTCTCCAAATGCCAATTACAAGATATCCAGAACTGTTGTTTTCCTACCCTGGGTAAAGACGCCTCCATGAGACACACACACACACTCTCAGGGGTGAGCTCTTGAGTTGAAAGAGGCCCTGGGGCTGGAGGGAAACCCTTAGCTAACATCTACAAAGTTTGGTTGCCAAGGGAACCCTGGCTTTGTCCAGGGAGTCAGAGAATGGCTGCCTCTCCCAGAGCCTGGCTCTGGGACAGCCCAGATAGCCAGGCAGGGTCAAAGGGGAGGTGGAAGGGAAGCGTCTTGCTGACAAAGACATTACTTCCAAAGAATGAAATAAATGGTGAAAATTATGTCTTAAGAGGCATTGTATGATCCTATGATCAGGTTGGAGTTTGTCCTTTGCGCCCTGAAAAGGGTGGAATTGGAACAGAGATCTGAATTAAGAAGATAAGGTGGGAATGACAGAGATGGGAAGAATGAGATAGGAAGGGAGAAAGAGGTATATTTCTGGCTCTAGATGTGGATACTGAATATAAACCAGCTAAACAATGATATTTATTTAAGATAGTTGAAGATTTGAGTTGAATTTGGGGAACTGGATTGGTTTGAGGAGCTATTTTCTACAAAATAATAGGGTCATCTTGGTAGTCAAGTTAGTCTTATTTGGACTACATCCTAAGGGCTAGGGTTGGCTTTCCTTTATAGAATAAAATCTTCTAGGAAATGTGCCATAGAGATATATCATATGAAAGGTTATTTTAAAATCTGCTTGTCAAGGGCTGCTGAGGTTACACAGTAGATAACAGACTCTTGATGGACCCCACATCCTAGCCAAGGGCCTGGCACACTGGTTACACAATAAAATGTTTGCTGGCTAAATGGGTATGGAAGGAACCCTTGTGTGCAGTGTCTTGCCAAGTATGCAGATGAGGCTTTGATAGCTGGAGCAGTTAGGGGTCTAAGGACATGGTTTATCTACATGGTAGAGGAGGAGGAACTTGAGCTCAGAGTCATTCCCCTAGATCATGATGTCTCTTCCTGAATAGAATGCAGGGGAACTTTTTATCAAATGATGTTGCTATATAGTAGGAAGAAAAATAAAGCAAGAGAAACTAATGCTACCTCAGCTTATGATCTGGACAAGACACGGGTGAGGCTATTCACAGAGAGTTACACTGATATATCAAGGAAAATAATCTGTCTCCCTCTCTGTCTCTCTCTGTCGCCCCTCCCTCTCCCTTCTCTTCAAAATACTGAGCACTTTATATTATTTAGTTTCTAAGACTCAGTTCTGATATCAGTTGCTCCAGCAAGCTTCCATCACTATTTGCAAGTTCAGCTTTTATAGTGCATTTTACACATTTTCTCACTGATTTAATCATTGTACATCCATCTATAATTACAGGGATGGTCCTTGTTTTAGATGATTTCCCATTGTTATAACAAAATACCAAGGCTGGGTAATTTATGAAGAAAAGAGGTCTCTCAAGCTCATTTCAGAGGCTCAAGGGTGTAGCAGTTCTGCTCAGCTCTGGTGAAGACTTGTAGCAGGAGCATCACCGGAAGCACTATGTGTGGGAGGGAGAGATTACATTATTATGAAGCTGGAGGACCTCAGGGATCCTATCAGGGGCCGGGATTGCTCGTGACGACTGACTGTCAGGAGAGCAGTGAACTTAGGGAGAAGTACAATAGTTCAGGCTGAGGGCAGCACCCCCAATGACCTAATTACCTTATACAGTGCTAAGCTCCACCTCTTAAAGGCCTCACCGCCCCTCAGCATGGCCATCCTGAGGACCAAGGTTTCAGCTCACAGCCACATCACATCCAAAGCAGAGTGGCTAACTTCTACATGAGCAAATATCATTGCCACATATAGGGATCTCATAATTAAATGCCAACGAAGGTCACCTGAGTGAGATAAATGTGAGCAGAAGATTCTGTGCCAGGCAGTAGGGAGTGGTGGAGACTATGTTTAAATAGAACTGGAGTATCACATGGAAAGGAAACAGAATCTAATCTCTCTGGATGGAGAGTTCATTCCTCTAATACATAGATGCTGGAATGTCAGTTACATTAGACTCAGGGGAGAATTCAAGAGAAGTAGAGCATGTGCCTCCTCCAGAAAGTATAAGACCCAGGTAAGACCTAGGTAAGAAGAAGGACTCAGTCTTTAAGATTACTAATACTTATTGCAATAAGTATAGCTGTGAGGAATAGAAATAATGTATTTATTTCTTTCCCAGCAACACTGTCTGTCAGAATGTGGCTGTGAAGTCCTTGACGCTCAGAGCTGCAAACATGTTCAGTTTGGCTCACCAACTATGTGCTTATTTCTCCCTGTCAATACCTTGGGCTTTTTTTAACCTTTCTTTTCTGAAGAAGCCCTGGTTAGGAACACATTACCTAGTCACAGAAGGCATGGAAATAGCTGCATTTCAGCACTTTACCTATTGTATGATATGGCTTCTAATAGCAAAAAGGAAAAGACAAACAGAAAACTAATCTAGATCCAGAAAACACCAGCATCAAAATGCATAAGTTATAACTTTTGCATAAACACAAAAATCATAGTTTTTAAGGGCTGGGAATTTAGCTCAGTGGTACCATGATTGCCTTGCAAGGGCAAGGTCCTGAATTTGATCCCTGTTACTAAAAAAAAAAAAAAAATCACAGTATTTTAGGCATTGTTATCATTTGGGGGAATCAGAATTCTATTATCCTCTTATTTACTGTATAGGGAATATGACACATATTATATTTAACATGGTGGACTGTGTTAACCAGGGGAAAATCTGAACCAAAATTCATCAAATTAGGGATGATTCCAACCAAAAGGAATAGGAGCCTGTCCTCATGGTAAGTTTACCATGGATACAGCAGGTGGAGAGCTCTAGGTTCTAAATACAATCAGAGAAGACCGATCCTTCGAGGTCATCTGAAATTCACAGATGAAGAGACCCTAGAAAAGGTGGTTGCATGCTCAGTAAATAAGGATATGATGAGACTTTAGGTCTGGCACACCTGGCCATAGCTTTCTGAATGGTCTCCTCATCTCTGTCTCTCTCTGCCCCACAGGAATGATCCAGGCTAATCATCCCACTGGCTCATGCCACTTTTCAAATCAAATTTTTTCTATGGATCTCCATTTTCTTGAGAACTAGTCATTCTCTTAAACCTTCTATGACCTGCCCTTGTGATTTTCAGTTCCGTTCATTTACCTGATCCATTATATTCTTTCCAAAAGAAAAAGTTACTTCATTTCACTGTCCCCTCTTATTCTTCCTCCTCCTCTTCCTCCTCTGCTTCTTCCTCTTCCTCTTTTCTTCTTCTCTTCTTTCTCTTCCTCTTCTTGCATTTTTCCATGCCAAAATGTGATTCACATAATCATAAATGTCACTGATATCTCCCTGAATCCACCTGTAAAATCTCTGTGCTTGTGCCAGGAAGCTCCAAGAGGGGTATCATGCAGTGAGGGTCTTTGTGGAAGGAGACTAAGCTGGGGGTTATGTCTCGCTGTAGTGCTAGGAAGGAATATGACCTAGTGCTCAGCACTCATCACAAGATTTTAAGTATTTTATGAGGAGACTAATTCAAAGAACACATAAAAGGTGAGGGAAAGAGTTGGATTCCAGTGATCCCTAACTGTCATACAAATTCATACTCTGGGGCACTGGTCATAACCACATATTGGGATTTCATATTTAAATGCCAACAGGGGTCAGCTGAATGAGATAAATGAGAGCAGAAGGCTCTCTGCCAGGTAATAGGGAGTGGTGGAGACTATGTTAACATAGAAATGAAACATTATATGTAAAGGGAGCAGGTAGTAAGCCAGCTCCAGCTGTCTTACATGTGGGATGACAGCCAAGAGTTTCCAGAGCATTTTATTCTTTTAAGAAAAACTAGAAATTTGTGAATTTTCTCAGTTTAAAAATGTTCATTCAAAATGTTAATGAACACTCTGTAGGCCAAATACAGTATATCAGCAGGCCATGTTCAATTTATAGGCTACCACTGTGTGACTTTTAACCTATACAGAACATTTCAGGAAGGTGTATATAGGTAACAGCAGATAGGAACATGTTGCTGTTGTCAGTAATTTGGGATACAAAACTTATGTAAAAACATCCACAGGATATCAGAGTAGAGCCATAAATGATCTCAATGTGCTACACATTAAAAGAAATGGTGTTACTATGAATGGATATCAAATAGTGGAAACTAAAGTAATGTGAGATCTAACTTTTTCCTGGAGGTGTGGCTTTGTTCAAAGTGGCAACAGGATTGATATGGCCTGCTTTACATTTTTGGGAGTTGGGTAGCTCCTAAGGCCAGGTTTTCTTTGTCATTTAAAAGCTTTTAATTGAGTTTATTGATACATTTTAAGTGTACATTATGATTGTATTCATCATTGAGAATTTGTACCTGTACATAATGTATCTTGATTCTGATTTTTCCCATTCCCTGCTTTCCCTTCAGCCCCTCCACTCTCCATATATATAAGCTTTGCGTCCATTTTTGCCTTTTTACGTTCAAATGTTTTATTTTTCTTCTTTGCTTTCCCCTGACCCCCTCATTCCCCTTGCCCTTTGAAGAATTCTGTCCTATCTCACAGTATCTATTGCACGTTTGGATGTCCTGTGAGAGTGTGGGGGGAAGGGTGGGCTTGTTCGGGGGTAGGATGGGGAGGAGACATGGATGTTCTTGTGGATTACCATGACAGGTGGCAGACACACACATGCCTCCATGTCAATGGCTTTTCTTATTCGTTTCAAGCTTGCTTTCCCCAAGTCTTGGCCAGCAGGTACTCCAAGTTTCCAACTGAGGATGGACTGGTGGCAATGACTCTTTTCCAAGGAGGATCTTTCTCCACTCGGGAACCCTGTGGAGATACTTGTTCAGTTGTTTGTGATCTGACCATTTCCATGGCTGGCCTGCTCCGGCCCTCTCTGCTCAGCCCCAAGGAGGAAACCACTCCTGACTCAGAGCCTTCTTCATCCTCACTGACTCCATTTTTTCTTGTGGTTATGATGCTGTAACTGTCCTTCTAGATGACTTGACCTTGAGTCCACTTCAGTTCTTCTACTCATTTTCACTTTGATTCAAGTCTCACTAATTACTTTTCCACTAAGTCTACTGGTCCTAGGACACCACCAGATCCTATTAGCCCAGCCACCATCCTCCAGGCCCTTAGCTTTCTAAATCCTACTGTTACTGTGGCTTCAAAACAAGTCTTTCTTTCTCCAGTCTCTTCTCACCTGATCCTAGCACCATTTACACCATGTTTTCCCAATTATTTATTCTCTCAAGGTAAAATATGCAAACATGACCTCAAAAGACCTTCTTTACACAACTTCCTCCTTGAAGAGCCTATCCAGTTACCTTCAGGCAACAGAGAATGAATTTTGGAATCATGTAGGCCCAAGATTATATCTTAGTTTTCCCATTTGCTCCCTGTGTGACCTGAACACATAGTATGACCTCTATAGGCTTCAGTTACTTCAACTTAACTGGAATAAATAATACCTACCTTGCTTGGTTGTCAGGAGGATTACATAAGTCAGATACATAAGGCTATCTCATTGTGAGTACTCGAAGAATAGTAGTGTTACCATTACTCCCCATTACTCTTGCATTACACAGAGAAAATTAGAGAGTGCTTTTGTCTGTCAACAGGATCACTGACATTTCAAAAGAATATTAACCAAATTAAACAATTAATGGAAAATGGTACACTTATGTAGTCTAGTGTAGTGTAAAAGAAATTTCAAAAATCAAGAGAAAAGATGAAACATACTGTGACTAATTTCCTACATTCTTTTCTCCCGAACATTTTGGCCACGTTACACCTATGCTCTCTGGCACAGATATGGGGTTCTGACCAAACTAAGTCCTTGCAGGTCCCCCTTCAATAGCTGGATCATGCCTAATCTTGAGGCTTTCACATGTGACAACAGGGAGTGTAGTCATCTTCTACTTTCACTGTGCTATTAAACATGGTGGAGAAGAGATGATGCAGTTATGTGAGGTGAGACAAATGAGGGTGTGAGTCTTGACCCTACCGAAGCGCCTGCTATGGGACTATGAACAGAGTGTGCAATCTCTCCACACCTTAGTGTCTTACCCCCAAAACTAGGAAATTCACTGTGTAAAGGACATCAGATTCTTTCAAAGAGCTTCATCTATTTTAATGCTGCACTAAGTACTGCTTCCCATTCTCCTCCCAGTTCTTAAGTGATCTCCAGAGTTCGCAACCTCAAGGCATTTTCTTGATCAAGTCCTTTGAAAACTAACTGCCTTGTTTCTTGGTCAGCAAGTAGATTCTCAAAATCCAACTTAGAGTTTCAGAGAAAGGCTTTTATTTAGACAGGGTTGGTTTTGAATATTGGCTTCAACACTAACTAGCTGTGTTATCTGGATAGTTAGTTTCTTTCTCTCTGGGGTAGGAAGAATAACATTTCCTGAGGGCCCTTGTGACGATTCAGTGCAAGCAGAGTACTGAGCGTAGGACATAGCAAAGAGAAAAGGCCCCACAGCTCTTAGCTGCTCTTATGAAGGTGGAAAATAGCTGGAGTGTAACCTAGCAGGTTGGGGTCTGATCTCACTTTGACATAGCTAAATTGAATGACCTTGGTCCATTTACATAGCCTCTCTGTTTCCATATCTGCAAAATGAAAGTAGATTTGCCTTATATTGAAAGGAAACTTTACATCGATGAAAGATTCCTTGCAAAACATAAAGTACCAATTTTATACATCTGCTATCAAAAGAAAGAAAGTTTTGTGTTTTTTTCCCCTATTTCTTTTGCATATGTCTGTTTGTCTGGAAGCTCTTAGATGAAAGGAAAAGATCCTTTGATTTCTCATGCACTCATTCTGTAGTTTCTAATTTCTGTTGCCTGGACTGTAGACATTCAGAGATTGTCTCTCATTCATACCCTCCTTCAAAAGCAGGATAAAATAAAAACACCCACCCCTTATGTCTAGGCAGTGTTTCTGTGAATGCAAAGATTCAGCCCACGGTATGAGGGCCTGAACTGCCCCAAGGAGAGGGGAAAGATTAAGTATCTGTAAGAAATGTTCCCTAGGCAGGGAGGGAAAAATCACCTAACACTCTTGTGGTTTTTAGAAAAAAAAAAATAGAGAGAGGAGAAGGAGAAAAAAGAAAGCCCTGAGCTTTAAACAAGTGGCTGGGCTGTTTGTCATCTGTAAAATGAGGCGATGGAAAAGCATGCAAGGGCCGTGTCCCTGGGCTTGCTGCAGGGACCATGCTTCAGATGTCTGCTCCAGCACTCCTGGGCTGTCCATCTGCACTTGCTTTTTCTTTAACCAAAACAGAGAACTCTCACTGGGCTGAAGTTTCCCACCTGGCTCAGGAGTTTTAGACCTGGCCTAGGTGGTCCCTGAGTAAATATTTTTACCCTTGCTCACTCACCTCCTCCCGAGGAAAAACAAATTCATCTCTTTGCTCAGCTACAGAAGAAAGCACCCAAACCAAACAACAGGTTATTTGCACCAATAGAACCTTCACTCCAGGGACTTCTGGGGAGGGGCATGTGGTTTAAATCAGAGTGTCTAGGCTACTTGTCCGTCTTCTTGACAGATCGGGTTAAAACAGACTTGGAGAGAAAGTTTGGATGCCTGCCAAAGCACTTTAGTGCCTATGCAGACTGGCATAGGGACCCTCCACTCTACCCAGTAGTTCTAGAAATCTGTTTGCAGGCAAAAAAAAAAAAAAAAAAATAAGAAACAGTCTAACCTAAAGAATCATCTATGGTGCAGTCTTGACTTTTCATATGGAGACCAAGTTCCTCATGAGTTTTCCAGAGCTTATAGCTCAATGGAAATCCTGCTGTAGAGAGAATTTCAGGAACACTTGGAATTGGTTTGGATTCAGAATTTTCATCAGGTGACACAGAAGTTGTTCTTTTATTTATGCAAGGCACTGAATGAGACTTTAGGAACCCAAAGATAAAATACAAACTTGGTCCCCAGGAGGTCACAGCTCTTGGGATGAACATAAAAAAACAGATGTATCATTATAAAACTATTAGTTTCCTTAGGTTACTGTAGCAAGTTAACAAAAACTTATTCACGTGCAACAAAATGGAAATTCATTCTTTCACAGTTCAGAAGCCAAAGTGTGAACTGCAGAGGTCAGGTTACTGCGGTGACTTTAAGTGAGAGTCTGTCACACGCCTCCCTCCCAGCTTCTGGCGGCTGTTGGACCATCCTTGGAGTTTCTTAGCATTAACTGTATGATTCCCATCTCTGTCTTGAGTTTCCCCTGTGCCTCTGTATCAAGTCACCATCTTTTCCTGTAAGGGCGTTCAAAGTTAGATAGATACAGGGTTTACACTAAACACAGGATAAATTCATCCAGACATCCTTCCCGTTATTGCATCTGCAAAGATTCTATTTCCAAATAAGGTCATGTTTATTAGTCTGGGGGTGAGTGTTTGCACACAGCTTTTGGGAGGAATACAATTCAATGCATTATAAAGACTAAATAGCTATAAATAGAGAGGCAAACAGAATACTACTGAAACCAAGAAGAGGACAGTCACTGTAGCTTGGTGTGTAAAACAGGGTCAGGAGGGAGTCTGGGAGGTCAAGTTGCTCCAGAAAGCTCTGGCTATGTGAGGTTTAGAGTTTTGAAAATGCCCTGAAGAGGATGGCGCCATTTTTGGCATTTGAATGTAGGTGATCTCTCCGGATCTCTTCCCTGGTAATCTCTCCTCTCCACCACCATTTGTGTGGCTCAACCAGAGAGGTCTTTGGTGGCTGAGATTTCAAATAGCACAGGCTCTATTCTCCCAGGCACAGAGCTCCCCGTCTTGACTTCATGAAATAACCACGAAAAGGCCCCAAGGTACTCCTTGCTTTGACCTCTTTCTCTTCCTTGTCATTAG
>PVIC010050546.1:0-12775 GCA_004025085.1 Thryonomys swinderianus
CCAGGCAAGATTTTAAAAAAAGGGAAACTAGCTTGTATTTTGCCATCTATTCCTAGATCCTTCTATTCACCTCTTGTCCCCACACCCTCTCCTATCTTCCTGTCAGAAGCAATACCCAGAAGTAAAAAACTCTTAGGCTGCCCTATTTCTTATTATTATAAGAAGGTGTGCAAAGTCTCAAACGGTCTTACAATATACAGTTGGTACGGTTTTATATAAGACCTTTTATCCTCTATTACCTGCTGGCATATATGAGGTTCTCGAGTCTAGGTGATCTTCATAAATCTGCTAACCCTATTTCACTCTCCTCCTGTCTCCCTACCTTCCTGATCCCCTACTGACCTTTTAACCTCAAAGGGTTCTGGGGGTACATTTACAATCTACATGTTGTATACACATTGCTGATTAATTCTAAATTTTGGCATATGGACATAGACGTAACTCATGAGCGCAAAGTCTTCACAATAGAAATTAACAAAACTTTTCATTTTATTTACTGTGTTTAATGCTAATATTGACACTGACTGTATTATGGTAACAAAGATGATATGATTGTCCTGCTCAAATATGTCCCATGATGTGTTAGGACTGAGAATTCTGAAGGGTCATTACAGATTCAAGGAGGACACCCCAGGAAGGTGCCACATCCAAAGGGCCCCAGGTAATACAAAGAAAGAGGACTGCAACAAACATTGCCCTGTCATCAGGCAAAGAATCAAACAAATAGCATCAGTAACAACAGAGTAGAAATGAGAAAATATACAAAAAAACAAACACAAAGAGCACCACCACAGGGAAATAGAGCAAAGAGAGAAAAGGGAAATAGGGCAAATTGAAACTCAAACACCAGGACTCTTGGAGATGGTAACTAAGCAGATCTAGTAAAATGGAAATCAGGACTCGTTTCTGTGATCAAAACAGAGATATTGTCCAGAGTGAAAGATATCATTAAAGAAGAGATCAGTGAGGTGATAGAATTCAAGATAGCAGAAGCAATGGAACCTGTTCTTTTTTTTTTTGAGACAGGGTCTTGCTTTGTACTTCAGGCTGGCCCTGAGCTCACTATGTAGCCCAGGAAAACCTCGCACTCAGCAGTCCTCCTGTCTCTGTCTCCTGATTGCTGGGATTACAGGCGTGAGCCACCATGCCCAGCACAAAGGAATCTTTTAAACAGCTTCATGCAGAGTGCCAGGAAATGATGAATGAGAATAAAAGCTTGTGAAGTAGGATGAATGAAGCAGAGAACCAAATCTCAGACCTAGAGGACAGCATAGCAACCAACGAGCAGGAAAGATATAATCTATGGAAAAGAGCAAGGGACCATGAGAAATCAATCCAACAGCTTCTAGATGACTCATAGAAAAATAATATAAGACTGATTGGAGTCACTGAGGAAGCAGGTGACAGTGTAAAAGACATAAAAAAGCGATTTTCACAGATAACAACAGAAAACTTCACAGGAAAAGAAATAGACATACAGATAAATGAGGCCTATTGGACTCCAAAACACCGTGACATAAAAATATCTATACCTAGGGGCTGGAGGGTTAGCTCAGTGGTTCCGGTGCCTGCCTCGCAAGTGCAAGGTCCTGAGTTCGATCCCCGGTAACCACATAGAATGCTGGGTGTGGAGACACGCCTACCAACAATCAATACCACATACCACAATGCCTGGCATGGTGGCTCACGCCTGTAATCTCAGCACTCGGGAGGCAGAAACGGGAGGATTGCTGAGTTTGTGGCGGCTTGCCTGGGCACCATAGTGAGCTCAGGGCCAGCCTGAACTACAAAGCGAGACCCTGTCTCAAAAAGCAAAAAAACAAAACAAAACAAAAAAAACAAACAAAAAAAACTATACCTAGACATATAATTATCAAGGTTCCAGATGCACAACAAAAGAATGAAATACTGAAAGCAGTGAGAGAAAGGAAGAAAATCACCTACAAAGGGAAGCCCATTAGGATCACAGCAGACTTTTCAACACAAACACTCAATGCAAAACTATCTTTCAGAATAGGTGGGGAAATAACATGTTTCCATGATAAAGAACACCTGAAAAATTTAACAAATATGAAGCCTGCACTCCAAAACATTCTAAAGAACATCTTGGAAAAAAACACAGAAAACTCCATACCCACCAAACCCAGGAGAGTGAATTCATTGCGGCAAATAAGAAACTAAATAGAAAAGGGGAAAAGCAGGGAAAAAAAGAACCAAGAACAATGAAACTTGGCAGCTCTGAATATGTCCATATCAGTCATAACCATTAATGTCAATGGACTCAATGGGCCAATTGAAAGGCACAGACTAGCAGATTGGATCAAGAAGCAAGATCCTAAAATCTGCTGCATACAGGAAACACACCTATTTCAGGAGGAAACCATAGACTGAAAATAAAAGGTTGGAAAATGATCCTCCATGCCACAGGAAAGTGCAAAAAAGCAGGAGTGGCTATCTTGTTTGCAGATAAAATAGATTTCAAACCCAAACTGATTAAAAGAGATAAAGAAGGTCATTATATTCTCTTACAGGGAACAATCCAGGAGAAAGAAATAACAATCATAAATATCTATGCACCAAACTCTAATGCACCCAACTATGTAAAACAAATGTTATTGGACATGAAAAGAAAGTTAACCACGAATACAATAATAGTGGGGGGGGGGCGGAGGGTTAGCTCAGTGGTTCCGGGGCCTGTCTCGCAAGCGCAAGGTCCTGAGTTCAATCCCCGGTAACCACATATAATGCTGGGCATGGAGACACGCCCACCAACAATCAACACCGCATACCACAATGCTGGACGTGGTGGCTCACGCCTGTAATCCCAGCACTCGGGAGGCAGAGACAGGAGGATTGCTGAGTTCGCGGCGGCTTGCCTGGGCACCATAGTGAGCTCAGGGCCAGCCTGAACTAAAAGCGAGACCCTGTCTCCAAAAAGCAAAAAATAATAATAATAATAATAATAGTAGGGGGCTTTAATATTCCACTATTGCAAATTGACAGATCAACTGGACAAAGAATCAGTAAGGAAATACTTGAGCTAAATCAAACTTTGGAGCAAATGGACTTAATAGATGCCTATAAAATTTTTCACCCTACAAATTAAGAATATACCTTCTTCTTAGCTGCTCATGAATCATTCTCCAAAATAGATCATATTCTAGCCCATAGAACAGGCTTAAATAAATGTAAAGGAATCAGTTATCCCCTGCATACTATCAGATCATAGTGCCTTGAAACTGGAGCTGAATAGCAAAAGAAATTCTAAGATCCTCACAAACACATGGAAATTGAACAACACTCTGTTGACCAACCAATGGGCCACAAAAAAATTAAAGAAGAAATTAGACAGTTTCTACAACTAAATGACAACCCCAGCACAACATATAGGAATCTATGGGACACAATGAAAGCAGTTCTGTGAGGGAAATTCATAGCAGTGAATGCATACACTCAGAAAATAGAGCAAACTGAAATAAACAATCTAACAATGAACCTCTGACAATTAGCAAAAGAGGAGCAAAACAAACCCAAAGCACATACTAGAGAGGAAATTATAAGGATCAGAGCAGAAATTAATTCAATGGAGACAAAGGGAACAGTACAAAGAATCAATGAATATAAAGAGTTGGGTCTTTGAAAGGTTAAATAAGATTGACAGACCCTTAGCCAACCTTATCAAACAAAGGAAGCAAAAGACTCAAATCCATGCTATAAGGAATGAAAATGGGGGAAATCAGCACAGATCCAGAAGAAGTCTAAAGGATAATAAACATGTACTTTGAAAATCTATACTCTAAGAAGATGGAAAGTCTAGAAGAAATTGATAGATTGCTAGACACATATGAACTTCCAAAGCTGAATGAAGAGGATATAAAAATGTTAAACAACCCAATACCAATCTGGGAAATTAAAAATGTAATAAAAAACCTACCAACAAAGAAAAGCCCTGGTCCTAATGGCTTCACTGCTGAATTCTACAAAACTTTTAAAGAAGAGTTAATACCAGTACTTCTCAATCTCTTTAATGAAATCAAAAAGGAAGCAGTACTCCCCAAATCATTCCTTGAAGCAACCATCACCTTAATCCCAAAGACAGGGAAAAATCCCACCAAAAAGCAAAACTGCAGGTCAATCTCTCTAATGAACATTGATGCAAAAATTCTCAATAAAATACTGGCAAACATAATACAGAGAGTTATCAAGCAAATCTTACATCCTGATCAAGCTGGATTTATCCCAGGGATGCAAGGCTGGTTCAACATATATAAATCAGTAAATGTAATACACTGTATTAATAGACTCAAGGCCAAAAACCGTATGATTATCTCAATAGACACAGAAAAAGCTTTTGACAAAATCCAACACCCATTTATGATCAAAACCCTACAGAGAATCTGAATCGATGGACTTTATCTCAATTTAATGCAAGCTATTTATGAGAAACCAACAGCCAGCATCGTACTTAATGGGTAAAAACTGAAATCTTTTACCCTAATATCGGGAATGAGACAAGGATGCCCATTGTCAACATTCTTGTTCAATATAGTGCTGGAAACATTAGCCATAGCAATCAGGCAGAACAGATATAAAAGGAATAAAGATAGGAAAGGAAGAAGTTAAATTGTCATTATTTGCTGATGATATGATACTCTATCTAGAAGATCCTAAAAACTTAAACAAAAGGCTGCTAGCCTTAATTCCAAATTTAGTAGTGTTGCTGGATACAAGGTTAAAGTTCAAAAATCAACAGCCTTTGTCTACACAAAACAGACTCACTGAAAGAGAAATTTGGGGGTCAATCCCATTCACAATAGCACCCAGAAAAATGAAATATCTAGGAATCAACCTAACAAAGGAGGTGAAAGACCTCTATTCTGAAGACTATAGGATTCTGAAAAACGAGATAGAAAAGGAGATCAGAAAGTGGGAAGACATCCCTTGTTCCTGGTAGGGAGAACCAACATCATCAAAATGGCTATACTTCCACAACTACTATACAGATTCAATACAATTCCAATTGAAATTCCAACACTATACTTCACAGAGCTAGAGAAAATAATCCAAAAATTCATCTGGAACATAAGAAACCTAGAATAGCAAAAGCAATTCTAAGCAACCACGACATGGCAGGGGGTATTACAATTGCCAATTTAAAACTGTACTATAAAGCTACTATGATAAAAATTGCATGGTACAGGCAAAGTAACAGACCCGAGGACCAGTGGAACAGCTTAGAAGATCCAGAAACAACCCCAGATACACCAAGCCACCTTATCTTTGACGAAGGAGCCAAACACCCTCAATGGAGGAAAGACAGCACGTTTAACAAATGGTGCTGGAAAAACTGGGCTTTAACCTGTCAAAAACTAAAGCTAGACCTATCTCTTTCACCATGCACAAAACTAAATTCACAATGGATAAGAGACTTAAATATTAAAACTGAAACAATAAGCCTCCTGGAAAACAGGTTAGGCAAAACTCTTGGAGACATTGGCTTAGGCAGAGACTTTAATGAAAAACCTCTATAGCACAACAACTAGCAGAAAGAATCAACAAATGGGATCTCATCCTACTGAAAAGCTTCTGCACAGCAAAAGAAGTCACTGGCACTGCTAAAATATAACCAACAACATGGGAGAAAATCTTTACTACCTGTGTATCAGACAAAGGGCTATTATGTACAATATATAAAGAACTTAAACAGATCAGCCTCCTCAAGTTTAAAGATCCAATTCAAAAATGGCATCTGAAATGAACAGACACTTCTCAGAGGCAGAAGTCAAAGCAGCTAAGAAACATATGAAGAAATGTTCAACGTCACTGGTCATTCGAGAGATGCAAATGAAAACAACACTGAGATTTCATCTCACTCCACAAAGAATGACCGTGATTACAAAATCAACCAACAATAAATGCTGGTGAGGCTGTGGGGGAGAAAGGAACCCTTCTCCACTGTTGGTGCGATTGTAGACTTGTGCAACCATTGTGGAGATCTGTGTGGAGATCTCTCAGAAAACTAGGACTAGCGGTCCCATTTGACCCTGCTATCCACCTGCTAGGAATAAACCCAAAAGAATTTAAAATATCACATTGGAAAGACAGATGTACACCATTGTTCGTAGCAGCTCAGTTCATGATAGCTCAATCTTGGAAACAACCCAAATGCCTATCAACTGGAGACTGGATAAAGAAGATGTGCTTTTTTTTTTTTTAATAAAATGGAGTATTATTCTGCCATAAGGAATGACAAGATTGATTAATTTATGTGCAAATGGATACACCTGCAGGACACACTAATAACTGAAATAAATAGAACACAGATAGGCAAATACCAGATCTTTTCTTTGATATGAGCACCTGTACATGCAAATGAGCTCTAGAAAGTATGACAGTTTTTGTAGAATGGGAAGTTTCCAAAGGAAATTTGGTGTGGAAATGTAATGAGGGGAAGGAATAAATATGATTCCGAAAGAAAATAAAAGATCATGTATATAGGGGGTGGGGAGGTGTGGGTGGGTGGGGATATGGGTAAAAATGAGAATTAACTTGTGTCGTATATTGGTACAAATTCCCTGATGTTATATGTGATTTTGAGATGTATATAAATTTTACCAATAAAGAATTTAAAAACAGAGAAAGGCCTCCCATGCTTTCTCCTAGTCACCAACAATGGTAGAAGTTCATTTTGAGGAAAAAGGCAACAGTTAAGAAGATTGCATTATTTAGTTTAAAAGAAAAACTGTTCAGTTATTTCCAGTGCTTACCTAAGAGAATTTAAACAGAAACATACCTCTGGACAAACCATCAAACCCTGTACCTTCATTTCCTCTTTGGGAACTCCTTTTGCTGGTTTTTTAAAAAATTTTATCTTTATTGGTACATTGTATATACACATCATATCATGATCACATTCAATATTGGGACTTTGTACCAGTGTATGACACAATTTAATTCTCATTTTGTTTCAGTGTGAATTTTTCTTTTGCAAGTGGGTCTGCAGAATGCAGTCGTTAATTTGTTCAGACCAGGACTCATATCTAGTGAAAAGGCTCCTGTGCTGTGTGCTCATGGGCTCAATCTCAGACCGAGTCAATTTAAGGAGGATTTATTGGTCAATATTCTTAAAATGGAAGTAAGTTCTTTTCTTCCACCACCTTGTTTCTCTGACACTCATTCATTTTATTTTTTGTTTTGATTTTCAAAAAGCACGTATCTTCTCCCTAAACAGACTCTGATAACACATCAATGGAGGAAGCAGTGCACATGTGGGTGATGTGAGATCTATTCTTATCCCAGCCTGCTGGGAAATATTCTCTGACCTGTCATTCTTCTTGGTAAAACTGAGCCTAATTTAAAGATAAATTGTCCAGAGCTACTGTGAAGCAGAAGCAAAGATAAAGTTAATGGGAATGTGATTCGATTTATAAAAATCTGATTTACGACCAACTTTTCGGTAGCACATCTATAACCCCCAAATGAGGAACAACAAAGGAAACAACAAATTTCTCAAGCTTTCATTATGAAATCAAATAGTGGGGAATGACAAGATATAGAGGCAATTACTCAATATCAACAGGGCTGACATACTCAACTATAGCTTGTTAGGAAAAAATAATTAAATTCCTTGAACCATAAGCTCATTGTCTTTTTAATCTTAGGACTGGCTCGGGAAACACAGGCATAACTCGTAGGTTGTAAAGCAAGATGAGCTTTTGCTACTTGAAACACTGTGCTATGCAGAGGGTGGAGATGGTGGCAGTTTGGTCATGTAAGCATAGTCTCTTAGCGGAGACATTAACTGTTCAGTGAGTGTCCTGACCCTGACAGTTTTCCTCTTCTTTCTAGACACAAGCAAATATGTCAAGTCTTAACCAGTAAGTAGGTATGCTGGGGAGTCCTGGGCCCCGGCACTACAGGCATTTGTAGGTCTTGGCCCTTCTTTCTCTGTCATGATAGCTATCAGAGTGCACCCTGATCTGCCAGGGCCTCTGAAGAGGCATATTTGGCAGAGGCCCAAGGAAGGCTGGGATGTCAATGTTGTTTTGTGCTAAGCCACTTCAGTTACAGGATCTATTTGCTACTGGGCCATAAACAGGTGTATGTTGATTAATATGACCTCCCAAATGTTGCTGATTCCATCTTCTTCTTATTTTATTCTTCTGTCACCATCTTCTCAAATATTTTCTTTTACCAAAATCTTCACATTACGCTACATCTACAATCTTTTTATTCTTTAATTTGAAACAGGTCCTCACTAATTCACTAAGTTTCCCAGACAGGCTTGAGCTTGCAATCCTCCTGCCTCAGCCTTGGAGAGTGCTGGAATGGCAGGCAGGCACCTGATTGTCTCCCTATTTTACTTTTCTATTTTTTTAGCTTATTTTTGTACCTACTGGTACATTGTATATACACATCATGATCACACTCAATATTTGGAATTTGTATCAGTGTATGATATGATTCAATTCTCACTTTTTCCCATTCCCCTACCCACTCCCAGCCCCACTCCCTAAATACATAAACTTTGTTTCCTTTTTTTAAATTATCATCACATTTTTTCTTTATTTTCATTACTCCTCCACCACATTTTCCTCTGAATATTTTCTATTTCACAATATCCACCATACATTCTAGAACCCATTAACCTCTGCAGTTTCTCATACCAGAGACTATTTCACTTCTTAATAACTGAAGCATATTTAAGAGCTAAGGACAATACAAACAAATTCTCACAGTCTCTGAATATCCATTGAGCACTACCCTAGAGGTCTTTGGTTTTATCCAGGTATTGATTAGTAAGTGCATAGTGGATATCACTAGAAAAAAAATGTCAGTTTTTGCCATTGTACTTCTTCCAGTAATTTCCTTAATTGAGTGTTTTTATTTATGTGGAAACATTTTTTTTTTTGTGGTACCGGGGATCAAACTTGGGCCCTTGTGCATCCAATGTTATTGTGATACCATTTGAGCTAAATCCCCAGCCAATGTAGAAACATCTTTAATTAAACAAAGTCATAAGCTTCAGGTTGACAGTAAACTAACAAAAGAGTTCTAAATTATTTTTAAAAGATTGGAGGGCTTACAAGCAGAAAATAGGTTGTTCATTTCAAAACAAGCCAAAAAAATACAGTTACGCGGAATTCATATTATAAAGGTTAACATGAACATGAATTCTTTTCAGATGTAAATTTTTATTTTGATCCCAACACAAAATCCAAAATAAAGGCAAAAGTTTTATGCAATAATTTCAAGTGTAGATGCCTTGTGTAAATGTTTATTAATGTTAGATTGCAAATTGTCCATTCAGTTCAGTAATTAACAAACATTTATTGAAAACTTCAAGGATTACTTGAATCTCTTACTATCAAAATATTATCTGGCTTTTATGGACAATGATTTAAAAAAATTCCATAGTCTATTAAATATTTAGGATAAATATCCCACACTGAATGAAGAACTTATATCCACAGAAGCTACAGAAACTTGCCCAAGGCCCCACAGTTAAAGTTTGGACCTGATGTGGTCAGGTCCAAACCATGACATCGAGTCCTGGATGCCTCTCTTTTGGTTTTTATTCTTCAATACTCTAAGTTTTATAAGTAAGAAGATTGAGGAAAGGAAATGTTGAGTAAGTGGGCCAAAATACCACATGAAGAGTGCCTGGTGTTGGGATTTGACTCCTGCTCAGACAGAAATCACTTTGATTTCATTGTGATGAGGTAGTCTGAACCTAGTGTGTAAGTCTTACACAACCATTAAATACGGCAATATGCTGGTGGCCCTAAGATACATAAATGAATTTCCCACTTAGCTTTTTTAAATAGGGTTGTCAGATTTAGAGGGAAAAAAGCACAACTTCCAGTTAATTTGAATTTCAGTTGAACAATGATTCTGTGTTTCTAGTGTAAGTATATTTCAGGCAGTACTTAAAACTCAGGGACAACTTATGCTCACCTAAAATTTATGTATAATGAAATCCCTTCTATTTTATTAGATATATTTTCCAGGTTTTTTTTTACTTGAATAATTAATGAGTATTTACTGTGTTGCTTTTTTTTTTTGAGACAGGGTCTTGCTTTGTAGTTTAGGCTGGCTCTGAGCTCACTGTGTAGCCCAGGCAAGCCTCGAACTCAGCAATCCTATCTCTGCCTCCCGAGTGCTGGGATTATAGGCATGAGCCACCATGCCCGGCTACTGTGTTGCTTTTTGTTACAGCTAGCATAAGAACCTATCATCTCTGTGTTTATTTATCTGGACTGAGTAGAGTCAATGGGATGAGAAAAGACCAGTTCTTCCAGTGGGTGGGATTCATCAATGGGCGTTCATACAAACTGATTTTTACATCATTCCATTGTAATAATATATCAACTCCTCTTCCTTCTACTTCTTTGTCATAGAGACAAAGAAAGTAGGTATTAGTGTTATACACACGAGAGGTGGTATGGTACTATTTACTCTCCGGTGTAGGTACTCTTGGATTAGGCTTGTGCTAACCCCCTGTCATTGATTAATACCATCAGAATTTGGATCATAAATCAGATCCTGAAGAAATCTCTTAGTTTGCATATAGATTTCCTGTGCAAATCTTAACTGGCATGATTGTTTATGTTTTTCCTTCATTCCTAACAAATCACAGGTAGTTTCAATAAAACACACTGAAAGTTTGATTAAAAACAGTAAGCTCTTCTCATTTTGGCATTTCCTTCATTAAGTAACCAATTCTTTCTCTTCCTAATTCCTTCATTTTTTTGTGCTGGAGAAAGCACGGATTGCTGCATCACAAGCAACGTAAGACCAATATGCTTGTTACAGAAACATTAATAAAATGGAGACTTGTGGTTGTTTGAAAAAAGGTTTTCAAAATACATTTCACTCTTGTCAATTATTAAAGTAAGCTGGCTGATCTGAGACAAGAGTGACTCATTTCCAAACTCATATTCTTTTTCGATTATTTACTTTCTGAAGTTTCTTATTAGTTGTGCGAAAATAACTTCTAGTGTTTCCATTTTCTGAAGAGTATGATTAAATTTATTGCTTATATTAACACAAAATTTGAAAAAATAAATATGCTATAATATGTGAATGCAAATTTTATAATAATAAAAGTATATAAGAGGAAAGAAGTAAATTTTTCATTGCTATTATAGAAGTGGGAAAGAGTGAAATCTTTGTTTCATCCCCATGAGGCCCGTCTTGGTCTTTCAGTCTCTGCAGCTCCGTGGCCGAGGTCTTGAGGTCTGGAAGGAAGAAATATGGGGCCTCACCTGTCTGCACAGTTTCTCATCTTCTCACTTGGTGAGAAAGTCATTTGGTGACTATCTTTCCTGCCTTTCATTGTGATGGACTATAAAATGGACTGAGCTGAAATTAAAACCAAAGGAGGTTAATTACTGAGAAAATACCAGTAAATAATATTATTTTAAATAAAGCACAAATAAAATGTATGTAATCAATATATTTTGCTTGATTTGTGTGTTGCATACCACATACCTCATCTGTGTGTGGCCTGTGTTTCCCTACAATGACTAAAGTGTGTCACTGCTCACAGCAGTGGGTGGGACCTGTGCCAGCTGTGGGCAGGAAGGGGAGTCCCAGACACCCACTGTGTTTCTTGCTAGCACTTTCAGACCCCATTTTGAGCACAGCCAGGTGTCGCTTCCCTTCTTGGGGATGGGGCTACCTTCTTGCCTGGCCTGAGCTTAGACCTCTTAGGCTACGGAGAGCCTGCATCCTCCCTCCTCTGGCCCGGTCAGTGGGAGAGTGACACTGGAACGTGAGGTAAAGTTACTTCCTAGTTGCACGAAGTCTTAGTCTTTAGTTATCACCCCTTTCCTAAAATGGTGTCTGACTGCCAATCTGGCGGTGCGCGCTGGGGGCTGGCCAGCTGCGGCCTGGCTGGCAGCAGTCACCTTCGAGGAAGCCCTGGAGCTGCCTTTGCAATTCACAGCGGCTGTGGGCTCTTCTGTGGCCAGCACCCGTGGCCCAGTACACTGTTTTTCCCTGGAGCTCTTGACCCTGGAGCCGACCTTACTTCCGTGGAGACAAATTCCCCTCCGTAGGAGCTGGTTAAACTTCACACTGCTTTGTTCTGTTCCTTGCTTTGTGGTCTATTTCTGCAGTTTATTTGTAGATTGTAACTTTCCTGTCAGCTTCATCCCAATTCCTGAAGATCTACTTAGCTTTTTTTCTTCCCTAGACTGATATTTTCCAAGTATCTGGCTTCCAGGTCTTGGAGAAGTTGAATTTTGCTGCTGATCACTACTATACCGTTTTGGTTTTCATTTTTATGTATCTTCCTTAAATTTTGAAATTATTAGTAACATTAGGCAAGAAATGTAGTGAGTCATCCTTATGATTACTAAGTTGAAATTCTTTGTTGCTCACGTGACCCAGGTAGTCAGCTTCATCTTAGTGCTCTAGAGAATGACAACATTCAGGAAATTCAATTCCAGATGCAGGACTCGGAGAACATTGGTACCTGGGGAAACATCACATGAAATCATATGCACTGGCGAGCTTTTATGGAGCTCATTATCAAATGGGAACATTAGGCAGGAATCTGGCAGAAAAAGTGCAATCAGGTTTTATAATTAACTGAGAACAGAATTTATAAACTTGATTATAATTGTAGGGTTTCTAGGCCCTTTCCCAAATATCAACCACATGCTCTGCAAATATAAAATGAGAATTTATACACGAAGAATTGTTTATTATGATTTCTGTAGCAGTTATGAAAACTTTCACAGATTCAATCTCAGACTGAAAAGTGGTA
>PVIC010050547.1:0-12785 GCA_004025085.1 Thryonomys swinderianus
GTCCTCTAGGTCTGAGATTCGGTTCTCTGCTTCATTCATCCTGCTGCGCAAGCTTTCATTCTCCTTCATCATTCCCTGGAGTTCTGCTTGAAGCTGTTTAAAAGGTTCCATTGCTTCTGCTAACTTGGATTCAATCATCTCACTGATCTCTTCTTTAATGAAGTCTTTCACTGAGGACAGTATCTCTGTTGTGATCTCAAAGATGAGTTCTGCTTTCCATTTTACTAGATCTGCTTTAGTTACCATCTCCAAGAGTCCTGGTGTTTGAGTTTCAGTTTACCCTATTTCCCTTTTCTCTGAATTTCCCTGTGATGGTGATCTTTGTGTCTTTTTGCGTATTTTCCCATTTGTACTCTTTCATTGTTTTTAATGATCTTCTTTGACTGATGACAGGACAATGTTTGTTGCAGTTCTCTTTCTATTATCTGGGGCCCTTTGGAAGCAGCACTTTCCCGGGGGGTCCTCCTTGAATCTGTAATAACCCTTGAGAGTTCTCACTCCTGACACATCATGGTAGGTATTTGAGCAGAACAATCACATCATGTTTGTTATGATACTACAATAAATGCCAATATCAATATTAAACACAGTAAATAAGATAAAAGGGTTTGTTAGATTCTATAGTGGATACTTTGAGCTTATGAGTTACCTCTATGTCTGACTCCTCACTGCACAGCTCCAGGATATAGTGGGTTGGTGGGCGGCATTCAGTCTATTGTAAATGGCCTGCACCCTGCAGCTGGGTCTGCGTGCTGCTCCCTCAGTGCACCGGAAGCAAGGCACAAGGTGCCACATCCACTGGGTCCAGTGCACCCACTGCTGTTCCCTCAGTCCACCAGAAAACAGGGCACAGCGGTGCCCACAGCTACTGGGTCTGGTCCGCCTGCCGCTGGTTCCTCAGTCCGCTGGACACACTGCACTTTGGGCCCGGAGCTGTTGGGTCCGGTCCGCCCACCACTCGTTCCCCAGTCCGCTGGAAACACAGCAGGGTGGGCCCAGAGCTGCTGGGTCCGGTCCGCCCGCCACTCATTCCCCAGTCCGCTGGAAACACGGCACGGCAGGCCCGGAGCTGTTGGGTCCAGTCCGCCTGCCACACGTTCTTCAGTCTGCTGGAAACACGGCATGGCAGGCCCAGAGCTGCTAGTCCGGTCTGCCTGCCACTCGTTCTTCAGTCAGCTAGAAACATGGAACAGCAGGCCCAGAGCTACTCGGTTTGGTCTGCCCGCCGCTCGTTCCTCAGTCCACTTGAACCACAGAATGGCGGGCCCCGAGCTGCTGGGTCCGGTCCGCCTGCTGCTCGTTCCTCAGTCAGCTGGAAACACTGCACGGCGGGGCCCGGAGCTGCTGGGTACGGTCCGCCTGCCGCTAGTTCCTCAGTCCGCTGGAAACATGGCACGGTGGGCCCCAGAACTACTGGATCCAGTCTGCCCACCGCCGGTTCCTCAGTCAGCTGGAAACATGGCCAGGTGGGCCCAGAGATGCTGGATCCGGTCTGCCCACCGCTCGGTCCTCAGTCCACAGGAAACATGGCACAGCATGCCCAGAGATGCTGGGTCCGGTCCGCCTGCTGCTCGTTCCTCAGTCCTCTGGAAACACAGCATAGCGGGGCCCTGAGCTGCTGGGTCCAGTCCGCCTGCCGCTCATCCTCAGTCTGCTCAGTGACACCATTCTTGATTTCAATCTGAACAGTACCCCACTTTGCACCCTTACACTCTCAACCCCATTCAACGTCTATCATATACTCTGGATATTCTTCCTTCGAACGTGCCACTGACAAGACAAATGCTTGACAAATGCACAGGAATCGCCAAAACAACGCTTGGACTTGTGGTTTCTGAATTGCGACTGGCAGCCTAACCCAAGGGCAAGAGCCTGCAGGTACCTGAGGCCTAACACACAGGAAATATCATACCTGTTGATCAAGAAAGAGAATTGTGCCTATTATCATATATTTGGCAGTGAAATACAGAAGTGTGTCACTCCCACAGAGTCACAATTCCCAGTCCTTGGCCTGAACCAACAATCTCCCTGACGCATGAAGCCGTATGTCAGGGGATTTTCACAACACACTAAAGCTATCTCCAATACTGACATACTCACTATCATCCAATACTACTTCCTCACAATAGATTGGGAAGCCAAATCCACAGGAATAGTCAAAATGACAGTAACACTCTCGGGAAACCTAACCCTAACCCTAGGAACAATGCTGAATTCAGTAAATGCATTCGTTCTAGAGGGTGAGGTACAACACCACTAGCTCTCAGCATAATCCGAGCTATGATCCTCACAATTCCTTGGCAAACTGATGATGAATACAAAAGATAATCCACAGTGACACCATTCTCGATCTCCATCTGAACCCTACCGTGTCTTTCAACGCTACACTCTCAACCCCCTCTACCTCCATCATACACTCCGCATATTCTTCCTTAGAACAGTGCCACGGACAATACAACTGCATGACAAATGCAAAGGAATCGCCAAAACAACGGTTGGACATGTGGTTTTCTGAATTCTAACTGGCAGCCTAATGAAAGGTCAAGAGCCTGCATGTACCTAAGGCATAACACACAGGACATTTCAAAACCTGTTCTTCAAGAAAGAGAATCGTGTCTAATACCATATATTTGGCAGTGAAATACAGAAGTGTGTCACACCCTCAGAGTCACAACTCCCAGGCCTTGGCCTGAGCCCACAATCTCACTGATGCATGAAGCCCTGTATCAGGGTATATGCACAATGCACTCATGCTAACTCCAATCCTGACTGTACCCGTCATCCTCACTATAGTTTGGGAAGCCCAATCCACACGAATAGACAAAATGACATTACCACTCTCACGAATCCTAAGCCTAACCCTAGCCACAATGCTGAATTCAGCAAATGCCTCCATTCTGGAGAGAGATGTGCACCCTCACTAGCTCTCAGAATAATGCGAGCTATACTCCTCACCATTCCTTAGCAAACTGATGCTGAATACGCAAGAAACTCCACAGTGAACTCATTATCGGTGTCCATGCGAACACTACCCACAATTTCAAACTTACACTGTCAACCACACTCTACCTCCATCATACACTCTGTATATTCTTCCTCTGAACCATGCCACTGACAAGACAAATGTATGGCAAATGCACAGGAATCGCCAAAAAAATTTCATGGACTTGTAGCTCTCTGAATTTTGACTGGCAGCATAATACAATCTCAAAAGCTCACAGGTACATGAGGGCTAACACACAGGACATTTCAAAACAAGTTGATTCAGAAAGATAATCGTGGCTATTACAATATACTTGGCAGTGACATACAGAAGTGTGTCACTCCCACAGAGTCACACCACCCAGTCCTTGTCCTAAGGCCACAATCTCCCTGATGCATGAAGGTCTATGCCAGTGTATATGCACAATGCACTCATGCGAACTCCAATCATGACAGTACCCTTCATCCTCACTATAGTTTGGGAATCATAATCCACAGGAATAGTCAAAATGACAGTACCACTCTCAAAAATCCTATGCCTAACCCTAGACACAATGCTGAATTCAGGAAATGCCTCCATTATGGAGGGAAAGGTACAATGCCACTAGCTCTCAGCATAATCCGAGATATACTCCTCACCATTCCTCCACAAACTGATGCTGAATACACAAGAAAGTCTACAGTGACACCATTCTTGATCTCAATCTGAACCACACTCGGCCTTTCAACCTTATACTCTCAACCCCACTCAACCTCCATCATACATTCTGCATATTCTTCCTCTGAACTATGCCACTGAGAAGGCAACTGCATGAAAAATGCACAGGAAAAAAAAATGCACAGGAATCAACAAGACACGCTTGGAGTTGTGGTTTTCGGAATTCTGACTGGCAGCCTAAACCAAGGGCAAAAGAATCCAGGTACCTGAGGACTAACACACAGGACATTTCAAAACCTGTTTATGATGTAAGAGAATCGTGGCTGTTACCACATATTTCTCAGTGAAATACAAAAGTGTGTCAGTCCCACAGAGTCACAAATCCCAGTCCTTTTACTGAGCCCACAATCTCCCTGACGCATAAATCCATTTATCAGGGTATATGCACAACACACTCATGCTAACTCCAATCATGACAGTACCCTTCCTACTCACTATAGTTTTGGAAGCCCAATCAACAGCAATACTCAAAATGACAGTACCACTCACACGAATCCTACCCCTAACCCTAGCAAAAATGCTAAATTCAGCAAATGCCTCCATTCTGGAAGGAGAGGTTCAACCCCACTAGCTCTCAGCATAATCTGAGCTATACTCCTCATCATTGCTTGGCAAAATGATGCTGAAAACGCAAGAAAAACCACAGTGACACCATTCTCGATCTCAGTGTGAACCGTACCACGCCATTCAACCTTGCACTCTGAACCCCACTCTACACCCATAATTCACTCTGCATATTCTTCCTCCGAACCATGCCACTGACAAGACAACTCACTGACAAATGCACAGGAATCGCCAAAACAAGGCTGGGACCTGTGGTTTTCTCAATAATGACTGGCAGTCTAACCCAAGGGCAAGAGCATCCAGATACCTGAGGTCTAACACATAGGACATTTCAAAAACTGTTGATGATATAACAGAATCGTGGCTGTTACCATATATTTGTCAGTGAAATACAAGAGTGTGTCAGTCCCACAGAGTCACAACTCCCAGTCCTTGTACTGAGCCCACCATCTCCCTGATGCATGAAACCCTATATCAGGTTATATGCACAATGCACTCATGCTAACTCCAATCATAACAATACCCTTCATACTCACTACAGTTTGGGAAGCCCAATCAACAGCACTAGTCAAAATGACATTACCACTCAAATGAATCCTACCCCTAACCCTAGCCACAATGCTAAATTCAGCAAATGCCTCCATTCTGGAGGGAGAGGTACAACCCCACTAGCTCTCAGCATAATCTGAGCTATACTCCTCACCATTCCTTGGCAAACTGATGCTGGTTATGCATGAAAATCCACAGTGACACCATTCTCGATGTCAGTGTGAACCCTACCACGCCTTTCAACCTTACACTCTAAACCCCACTCTACCTCCATCATTCACTCTGCATATTCTTCCTCCAAACCATGCCACTGACAAGACAACTGCCTGACAAATGCACAGGAATCACCAAAACAAGTCCTGGACCTGTGGTTTTCTGAATTATGACTTGCAGCCTAAGCCAAAGGCAAGAGTCTGCAGGTACCTGAGGTCTAACACACAGGACATTTCAAAACCTGTTGAGCAAGAAAGACAATCGTGGCTATTACAACATCTTTGGCAGTGAAAAACAGAAGTGTGGCACTCCCGCAGAGTCACAACTCCCAGTACTTGGACTGAGCCCACAATCTCCTGACGCATGAAGCAGTATGTCAGGGTATATGCACAACACACTAAAGATAAGTTCAATCCTGACAGTACCCTTCATCCTCAGTATAGATTGGGAAGCCCAATCCAAAAGAATAGTGAAAATGACCTTACCATTCTCACGAATTCTTACCCTAACCCTAGCCACAATGCTGAATTCAGCAAATGCCTCCATTCTGGAGATAGAGGTACAACTCCACTAGCTCTCAGCATTATCCGAGCTATACTCCTCACCATTCCTTGGAAAACTGATGCTGCATACGCAAGGAAATGCACAGTGACCTCATTCTCGATGTCAATGGGAACCCTACCCTGCCATTCAACATTACACTCTCAACCCCACTGTACCTCCATCATACACTCAGCAAATTCTTCCTCCGAACCGTGCCATGAACAAGACAACTGCATGACAAATGGACAAGATTCACCAAAACTACACTTGGAGTTGTGGTTTTCTGAATTCTGACTAGCAGCCTAACCCGAGGGCTAGAGCCTCTAGGTACCTAAGGCCTAACACACAGGACATGTCAAAACCAGTTGATCAAGAAAGAGAATCGTGGCTACTCCCATACATTTGGTAGTGAAATACAGAAGTGTGTCCCTCCCACACAATCACAACTCACAGTCCTTGGCCTGAGCCCACAATCTCCCTGAGAAATGAAGGACTATTTGAGGGTATATGCACAACGCACTCATGTTAACTCCAATCCTCACAGTACCCTTCATCCTGGCTATAGTTTGGGAAGCACAGCCCACAGGAATAGTCAAAATGACAGTACCACTCTCATGAATCATAACCCTAACCCTAGCAACAAGGCTGAATTCAGCAAATGTCTCCATTCTGGAGGGAGAGGTACAACACCACTAGGTCTCAGCTTAATCCAAGCTATACTCCTCAACATTACTTGGCAAACTGATACTGAATATGCAAGAGAATCCACAGTGACACCATTCTTGATTTCAATCTGAACACTACCCCACTTTTCAACCTTACACTCTCAACCCTAATCTTTGTCCACCATACACTCTGCATATTCTTCCTTTGAAACGTGCCACAGACAAGACAAATGCTTGACAATTGCTCAGGAATCGCCAAAACAACACTTGGACTTGTGGTTTCTGAATTCGGACTGGCAGCCTAACCCAAGGGCAAGAGCCTGCAGGTGCCTGAGGACCAACACACAGCAAATTTCATACCTGTTCATCAAGAAAGAGAATCGTGGCTATTATCATATATTTGGCAGTGAAATACAGAAGGGTGTCAATCCCACAGAGTCACAAATCCCAGTCCTTGGCCTGAACCAACAATCTCCCTGATACATGAAGCCATATGTCAGGGTATTTTCACAACACACTAAAGCTAACTCCAGTACTGACAGTACCCTACATCCTCACTATAGAATGGGAAGCCAAATCCACAGGAATAGTCAAAATGACAGTAACACTCTCACGAATCCTAATCCTAACCGTAGCCACAATGCTGAATTCAGTAAATGCATCTGTTCCGGAGGTTGAGGTACAACACCATTAGCTCTCAGCATAATCCGAGCTATGATCCTCACCATTCCTTGGCAAACTGATGATGAATACAAAAGAAAATCCTCAGTGACGCCATTCTCGATCTCCATCTGAACCCTATCGTGCCTTTCAAAGTTACACTCTCAACCCCCTCTACCTCCATAATACACTCCGCATATTCTTCCACAGAACCGTGCCACTGACAAGACAACTGCATGACAAATGCAAAGAAATCGCCAAAACAACGGTTGGACATGTGGTTTTCTGCATTCTAACTGGCAGCCTAACCCAAGGGCGAGAGCCTGCAGGTACCTAAGGCCGAACACACAGGATATTTCAAAACCTACTGATCAAGAAAGAGAATCCTATCTAATACCCTATATTTGGCAGTGAAATACAGAAGTGTGTCACACCCTCAGAGTCACAACTCCCAGGCCTTGGCCTGAGCCCACAATCCGACTGACGCATGAAGCCCTATATCAGGGTATATGAAGAATGCACTCATGCTAACTGCAATCCTCACTGTACCGTTCATCCTCAATATAGTTTAGGAAGCCCAATCCACACGAATAGACAAATGACATTAACACTCTCACGATACCTAAGCCTAACCCTAGCCACAATGCTGAATTCAGCAAAAGCCTCCATTCTGGAGAGAGATGTGCACCCTCACTAGCTCTCAGAATAATGCGAGCTATACTCCTCACCATTCCTTAGCAAACTGATGCTGAATACGCAAGAACCTCCACAGTGAACCCATTATCGATGTCCATGTGAACCCTACCCCGCCTTTCAAACTTACACTGTCAACCCCACTCTACCTTCATCATACACTCTGCATATTCTTCCTCTGAACCATGCCACTGGCAAGACAACTGTATGACAAATGCACAGGAATCACCAAAACAATGCACGGACTTGTACTTCTCTGAATTTTGACTGGCAGCATAATAAAATCTCAAGAGCCTACAGGTACATGAGGACTAACACACAGGACATTTCAAAACCAGTTGATTAAGAAAGAGAATCGTGGCTATTACCATATATTTGGCAGTGAAATACAGAAGTGTGTCATTCCCACAGAGTCACAACACCCAGTCCTTGTCCTGAGGCCACAATCTCCCTGATGCATGAAGCCCTATGACAGGGTATATGCACAACACACTCATGCGAACTCCAATCATGACAAACCCTTCATCCTCACTATAGTTTGGGAATCATAACCTACAGGAATAGTCAAAATGACAGTACCACTCTCACAAATCCTAAGCCTAACTCTATCCACAATGCTGAATTCAGCAAATGCCTCCATTCTGGAGGGAGGAGTAAAATCCCACTAGCTCTCAGCATAATCCCAGATATATTCCTCACCATTCCTCGACAAACTGATGCAGAATACGTAAGAAAGTCCAAAGTGACACCATTCTTGATCTCAATCTGAACCACACCCGGCCTTTCAACCTTACACTCTCAACCCCACTCTACCTCCATCATGCATTGTGCATATTCTTCCTCCAAACTATGCCACTGATAAGGCAACTGCATGAAAAATGCACAGGAAACGCCAAACAATGCTTGGAATTGTGGTTTTCTGAATTCTGACTGGCAGCCTAAACCAAGGGAATGACCCTCCAGGTACCTGAGGAATAACACACAGGACCTTTCAAAACCTGTTGATGATGTAAGAGAATCGTGGCTGTTACCAAATATTGGGCAGTGAAATACAGAAGTATGTCACTCCCTCAGACTCACAATTCCCAGTCCTTGGCCTGAGCCCACAATCTCCTTGACGCATGAAGCCCTATATCACGGTAGATGCACAAAACACTGATGCTAACTCCAATCCTGACAATACCCTTCATACTCACTATTGTTTGGGAAGGCCAATCCACAGGAATAGTCAAAATTATAGTAGCACTCTCATAAATGATAACACTAACCCTGGCCCCAATGTTGACATCAGCAAATGCCTCCATTCTGGAGGGAGAGGTACAACCTCTCTAGCTCTCAGCATAATCCGAGCTATACTCTTCACCATTCCTTGGCAAAATGAAGCTGGGCACGCAAGAAAATACATAGTGACCTCATTCTCGCTGTCAATGTCAACCCGATCCGCCTTCCAACCTTACACTCACAATCCCACTCTACTTCCATCATACACTCTCCATATTCTTCCTCTGAGCTGTGCCACGGACAAGACAACTGCATGACAAATGCACAGGAATCAACAAAACAATCCTTGGACTTGTGCTTTTCTGAATTCTGACTGGCAGCCTAACACAAGGGCAAGAGCCTCCAGGTACCTGAGGACTAACACACAGGACATTTCAAAACCTGTTGATGATATAAGAGAATCGTGGCTGTTACCACATATTTGTCAGTGAAATACAAAAGTGTGTCAGTCCCACAGAGTAACAACTCCCAGTCCTTTTACTGAGCCCACAATCTTCCTGAAGCATGAAACCATTTATCAGGGTATATGCACAACGCACTCATGCTAACTCCAATCATGACAGTACCCTTCATACTCACTATACTTTGGGAAGCCCAATCAACAGCACTAGTCAAAATGACAGTACCACTCACACGAATCCTGACCTTAACCCTAGCCACAATGCTAAATTCAGCAAATGCCTCCATTCAGGAGGGAGAGGTACAACCCCACTAGCTCACAGCATAATCTGAGCTATACTCCTCACCATTCCTTGGCAAACTGATGCTGAATACACAAGAAAATCCACAGTGACACCATTCTCGATATCAGGGTGAACCCTACCACGCCTTTCAACCTTACACTCTAAACCCCACTCTACCTCCATAATTCACTCTGCATATTCGTCCTCCGAACCATGCCACTGACAAGACAACTCCATGACAAATGCACAGGAATCGCCAAAACAAGGCTTGGACCTGTGGTTTTCTGAATTCTGACTAGCAGCCTAAGCCAAGGGCAAGAGCATCCAGGTACCTGAGGTCTAACACACAGGACATTTCAAAACCTGTTGATGATATAAGAGAATCGTGGCTGTTACCATATATTTTTCAGTGAAATACAAGAGTCTGTCAGTCCCACAGAGTCACACCTCCCAGTCCTTTTACTGAGCCCACAATCTCCCTGACTCATGAAACCCTATATCAGGGTATATGCACAACGCACTCATGCTAACTAAAATCATGACAGTACCCTTCATACTCACTATAGTTTGGGAAGCCCAATAAACTGCAATAGTCCAAATGGCAGTACCACTCACACGAATCCTAAACCTAACCCTAGCCACAATGCTAAATTCAGCAAATGCCTCCATTCTGGAGGGAGAGGTACAACCCCACTAGCTCTCAGCATAATCTGAGCTATACTCCTCACCATTCCTTGGCAAACTGATGCTGAATACACAAGAAAATCCACAGTGACACCATTCTCGATGTCAGTGTGAACCCTACCATGCCTTTCAACCTTACACTCTAAACCCCACTCTACCTCCATCATTCACTCTGCATATTCTTCCTCCGAACCATGCCACTGACAAGACAACTGCCTGACAAATGCACAGGAATCACCAAAACAAGTCCTGGACCTGTGGTTTTCTGAATTCTGACTTGCAGCCTAAGCCAAGGGCAAGAGCCTGCAGATACCTGAGGTCTCACACACAGGACATTTCAAAACCTGTTGAGCAAGAAAGACAATCGTGGCTACTACCACATATTTGGCAGTGAAATACAGAAGTGTGGCACTCCCACAGAGTGACAACTCCCAGGACTTGAACTGAGCCCACAATCTCCTGACGCATGAAGCCGTATGTCAGTGTATATGCACAACACACTAAAGATAAGTTCAATCCTGACAGTACCCTTCATCCTCAGTACAGATTGGGAAGCCCAATCCACAAGAATAGTCAAAATGACCTTACCATTCTCACGAATTCTTACCCTAACCCTAGTCACAATGCTGAATTCAGAAATTGCCTCCTTTATGGAGAGAGAGGTAAAACCCCACTAGCTCTCAGCATAATCCGAGCTATACTCCTCACCATTCCTTGGAAAACTGATGCTGAATATGCAAGGAAATGCACAGTGACCTCATTCTCGATGTCAATATGAACCCTACCCCGCCTTTCAACCTTACACTTTCAACCCCACGTACTTCCACCACTCAGCAAATTCTTCCTCCGAACCATGCTACGGACAAGACAACTGCATGACAAATGCACAGGATTCACCAAAAGTACGCTTGGAGTTGTGGTTTTCTGAATTCTGACTGGCAGCCTAACCCGAGGGCAAGAGCCTCCAGGTACCTAAGGCCTAACACACAGGACATGTCAAAACCTGTTCATCAAGAAAGAGAATCGTGGCTACTCCCATATATTTGGTAGTGAAATACAGAAGTGTGTCCCTCCCACAGAGTCACAACTCGCAGTCCTTGGCCTGAGCCGACAATCTCCCTGATGCATGAAGGACTATATGAGGGTATATGCAAAGGCACTCATGTTAACTCCAATCCTCACAGTACCCTTCATCCTGGGTATAGTTTGGGAAGCCCAGTCCACAGGAATAGTCAAAATGACAGTACCACTCTCACGAATCCTAACCCTAACCCTAGCCACAAGGCTGAATTCAGCAAATGTCGCCATTCTGGAGGGAGAGGTACCACCCCACTAGCTCTCAGCTTAATCCGACCTATACTCCTCAAGATTACTTTGCAAACTGATACGGAATATGCAAGAGAATCCACAGTGACACCATTCTTGATATCAATCTGAACACTACACCACTTTCCAACCTTACACTCTCAACCCCATTCTTCGTCCATCATACACTCTGCATATTCTTCCTTTGAAACGTGCCACACACAAGACAAATGCTTGACAATTGCACAGGAATCGCCAAAACAACACTTGGACTTGTGGTTTCTGAATTCGTACTGGCAGCCTACCCCAAGGGCAAGAGCCTGTATGTACCTGAGGCCCAACACACAGCAAATTTCATACCTGTTGATCAAGAAAGAGAACCGTGGCTATTATCACATACTTGGCAGTGAAATACAGAAGGGTGTCACTCCCACAGAGTCACCACTCCCAGTATTTGGCCAGAACCAACAATCTCCCTGATGCATGAAGCCGTATGTCAGGGTATTTTCACAACACACTAAAGCTATCTCCAATACTGACAGTACCCTACATCCTCACTATAGAATGGGAAGTCAAATCCACAGAAATAGTCAAAATGACAGTAACACTCTCACGATTCCTAACCCTAACCGTAGCCACAATGCTGATTCAGTAAATGCATCCGTTCTGGAGGGGTGAGGTACAACACCATTAGCTCTCAGCATAACCCGAGCTATGATCCTCACCATTCTTTGGCAAACTGATGATGAATACAAAAGAAAATCCTCAGTGACACCATTCTCGATCTCCATCTGAACCCTACCATGCCTTTCAAAGTTACACTCTCAAACCCCTCTATGTCCATCATACACTCCGCATATTCTTCCTCAGAACCATGCCACTGACAAGACAACTTCATGACAAATGCAAAGGAATCTCCAAAACAATGATTGGACATGTGGTTTTCTGAATTCTAACTGGCAGCCTAACCCAAAGACGAGAGCCTGCAGGTACCTAAGGCCTAACACAGAGGACATTTCAAAACCTGTTGATCAAGAAAGAGAATCCTGGGCCGGAGGGTTAGCTCAGTGGTTCCGGCGCCTGCCTCGCAAGCGTAAGGACCTGAGTTCGATCCCCGGTTACCACATATAATGCTGGGCGTGGTGGCTCACGCCTGTAATCCCAGCACTCGGGAGGCAGAGACGGGAGGATTGCTGAGTTCGCAGCGGCTTGCCTGGGCACCATAGTGAGCTCAGGGCCAGCCTG
>PVIC010050548.1:0-12748 GCA_004025085.1 Thryonomys swinderianus
GGTCTCGCGTTGTAGTTCAGGCTGGCCCTGAGCTCACTATGGTGCCCAGGCAAGCCGCCGCGAACTCAGCAATCCTCCTGTCTCTGCCTCCCGAGTGCTGGGATGACAGGCGTGAGCCACCACGTCCGGCATTGTGGTATGCGGTGTTGATTGTTGGTGGGCGTGTCTCCACGCCCAGCATTATATGTGGTTACCGGGAATCGAACTCAGGTCCTTGCGCTTGCGAGGCAGGCACCGGAACCACTGACCTAACCCTCCGGCCCTATTATCACTATTTTATGAAGCAAAATGATACAAGTACTACTAAAATTTATGTGTCTCTCTAAGAGTAAAGCTTTATATCATTTTTTTGTTTGTCCACTTATTTGTTTCTTTTTTAAGGTGCTGGGACTAGAACTCATAGTCTCAAGAATGTGAAGCAAACATTCTAATGGTGAGCTAATCACCCAGCCCAAGGCTCTGATTCCTGATGTAAACATCATCCACATAGGGAACTCTGTAGCATTTGTTATACCTAAAATATATTTAACAAAAAGTTGAAAGCTATTGAGCATTGATAACATAAATTAAAGCTGATATATAAAGAGGGAAAGATATTTTATGTGCATAGGTTGAAAAAATTAATCATATTATGATTTTGATCTAGAATGCCACCCTAAAATTCTAGATCAGAGTGAGCTTTTGGGTGATAATTGGATCATCATAGAGCTTATTGGCCCTTGGATTAAACGATGAGTGAGTTCCTGTACTGTTAAGAGATGAGGCATGGTTGGAGGGATAGGTCGTGGCAAGGGTGAGCAGGAAGGGTATTTTCTTGTTCCCAACTTGCCCTTCCCCCTCTGATGAGGTGAGCAGATTTTGTCCTCCATGCTCTTCCACCATGCCTCTTCTGCTTTGGAGCCAGTTAGTTGACCATGAACCAAATTCCCAACCCATGAGCCAGTTCAAACTTCCCCACTTTTAGTTGTATGAGTTATTTGTGTATTCTCTTTCAGAGGGAAAACTGAATAATACAAATCAAAATCATTAAAATGTTCCCACTACTCAGAGTGATCTACAGGTTCAAAAAAATTCCTATCAAAATATCCATGACATTCTCTACAGAACTAGAAAAAATTAATCTCTCTCTCTCTCTCTCTCTCTCTCTCACACACACACACACACACGACCATAACCAAAGCCATTTTAAGCAAGAAAAAGAAAGAATTATACTGTTTGACTATACTATAATTGAAGAATGAAACTATCTCTTACCAGTTACAAACATCAAATCAAAATTGACTAAAGACCCAGTTATAAGACCAGAACCTATGGCACCACTAGAAGAAGATACAATGTAAATGATTCAGAATATTGAAAGGGTTCAACTGAAGAATGGCTAAAACAAATATGGTGCATAGAAGCAATGAAATACTATTTATAGCAGGGAAAGTTTTGATTATAACAACTGTGCTATATTTCAAATAAATAGAAGAGTGTGAAAGTTCTCAACATATGTAAGTGTTAACTGTTTGATGAGACCCAAGTGCTTATTGGCTTGATATGACCATTAGATATTATATACAGGTATTGAGATATTGTACTCTACCTCATAAAATATACAAATATGTCTCAGTAGGAAGAACGATATTTAAAGCAGGGAAAAGAAACATAATAGAAAGCTATTTTACAGAACAGAGAACCATTTCAATGTCATCTAAAAATAGGTGATACCTACGTAAGACCACAGATAGCGCTTGCTCTAGGAATGTGGGAGGACGTTTTTAAAGGGCATTTTCAATATGTGGGAGGTTATGGAGAGGAGTCAGGGGCAACTAGTTGGATGACTCACTGATCCTAGTAGGAGGAGAAGGAAAGCTGTATGGGATCCGAAGACTCCACATTTGTTTAAAAAACTGCTTCTCCTGAACTCGCCCAGATACATATCATGATAAGACCTTATTAACAACCACTTTAAACTATAAACAACCACTTTAAAGCTCAGGACATAACTTGGCTTGTGAAGCCCGATGTTTTTCTTGTTGTTGTTTTTTTTATCTCTATAAATAAAGATTTAAAAGAGGAATTATAAAGTATCTGTGTGGTATTTCAAGATAAATAATGTGTAGCAGCAGAGATCAGTAGAAGATATCTCTAGTTGTAGTTTATAAAGTTCCAGGCTAAGCAGAGATCTCATGATTTCTTAATCTTCTAAAAGGAAATGTAGTCCAGATTTAAGATCAGAGAAAAAAAAATCATATCAAGTTTACTGAACAGAATTTCCCAAAAACTACAGATTTTATGTTCCTTAAGACCCTGAGATTACAAGAAAAGCATCTTGGAGAGAAGAGCACGAAAGGAGAAAAATCAGTAAAAATGACTTTATACTAAAGTATGAGATTTTCAGAAAGTGCCAACTTCTAGGAGAAGCTGGGGGCTAAACGGTCACATTTTGATCTAACACATTATACTTCTGTGGCGTATTCGTTTTCATGCAGGATGCGGATTCCACAAGTTCCATATCATGCAGACTAGATTGTTAGTTTTGAATTTAAAACTTACTGAGATACATATATAGCTATACATCCTTTTAACTTATTTTACCCAGATTAGTTTTAAATCCTGGATTTCTAGCCTATGAGTGAAACTGGGATTTCTCCACATTTTAGCTAGAGAAGCCTTTGTAGTTTAGACCTGGCTTATGGGATGGAGCAGTGCAAAACTTATACTTTTAAAATACAGATCACTATATTCTTCACCAGTCTTGCCATCTTGAATATGTTATTTTTCCCTGTTTTGTATAGATAGCAGATTTAAAGTTCAGTAAATAAATGTTAGTTCTGTGTTGTTCGATACTCCTACAGTATGGAGTATTTTAAGGCATTTTATATCAAGAAATCTATTCTTTGTATCAGTTTGAGAATCCAGAAGTATGTACTGTTTTCTCTGTGTTAGATATGATGGAAAATAGGGTCCTAGTTTAACATATTTCTGGAAGTTCTTATTCGACATATTTCTGGAAGATCAGGTACTGATTATGTTACTAGCAAAACGACTGAGTAGAATAATTCAAACTGTCTGAAAATGAGTCCACAGGACCTAAGGCACAAACTGAAACCACTCAGGATTACTGTTGTCGCTTCAGCCAAGAGTTAGAGCTGTTGCAAATCAAGTTACATACAGAACAGCAGCTGAGGGTAGAGACAGGGCTCTCTGAAAAGGTATTGAATGGGTGGATGAGTAAGAGCAAAAACAAACACAAAATGACACCAGGTTGTTGAGAAGACAGAGCCTATGATGATACACGAAGACTTATTTTGGGTTGTGAAGTGATCCTTAACAACTTAGGACAGATCAGCCTCTCTTGGTTCTCAGAGGCAGTGCTAGTCTTTACCCTCACCCCGCCTCTCTGCTGGTGGACACAACAATTAAAAGAAATAGGTCACATCCCCAGTATTTCAGCCAACCCTTGCTCAGTGCTTCAGGAACAAGCAATGACCATTAAAGTAGCTTCTTTGCTCCTCATTGTGCTCCCCTTTGCTGACATTCTTGTGCATCTTGGGTCACTTAAGCATGGAGAGACGGCATCTGTAACCCCTGTCGACTATTTTGTTGTTGTGGCATGAGACCAAGTTTAGAAATAAATGGAACATACACTTGAAATTTGATATCCTCTCTGCTCCATTTCATCAGCTTGAGATCCGCTGAATCTAATCACAGATTGATCTTATTAAGGCTAATGACCTGCTGATTAACAACAGAGATGCATCTGTGGTCGAATTGCCAGTTTTAATTATTCCAAGGGGCTACACAAGTCAACAGGCAGCAGGGAGTGGGCGGCCTCCTGGATGAGGGTTTGCGTGCCCCTGGTCCTATCTGTATGATCACTTTCCGGTCACCTAGGAGAGAAAATAATCCCCAAACCTCCGGTGTACTCTGTGTTCTACAACTTGCAAGAAGCATGGGGAGGTCAAGGCAAAAGTTTTGATCCTAGCACGAGTAACAAGTCACAGTAGAATCCTGGTGTTACTGAAGGGCGCTCCCTCAGGGAGAAGATGAGGGCAAGCGAGTAGGAGTACATTTGGCTGCAAGTCGTGGAAGCCGTAGTTCATCTAAGGAAAGCCCGTAAAGAATTAGCAGACAGATGTTTACTGATGATTCAGGCAGAGGCTGGTTTCTAGACTATTCTGAAGCCAAGGTTACTTAAGAAAAAAGAAAAACCTGATCCGGCCTCATACCGCTAAGCAGTATCACTTAAACAGTAGAATAATTTTGAATGCTACATATATTAAACATTTTATATTCATATTGAACATACAAATGTATATTTATCTTCCAGTCTTTGCTGATGAGCCAATGTGCCCCTTTTTAAAATAAACCTGCCAAATGGAGCTGCGTTTTGCATAAATCTTCCATAATGTATTCTTCATACTCACAGTTTTGATATCATTAAAGTAGAACAAGAATTTAAGACTCTTGTGAATCTTTAAGAGTTAGATTTTTAAATGCCACATTTTGAAGCTGTCTTGCCAATTCTTATTTTAACAACAGTTTTGCAGGTGAGGGAAACAGATTCGTGTGGTTAACGCAGTGGTTAAAAATGCTCAGCATCAGGGTCAACTCTCCTCACAGTGATTTTGTCCGTCTGTGTAATTTACTTAAGTAATTTAAAATTATGGACATATTAAATGTCTGCGAATATCAGACATAACTGACTCTAAGTAAGCATTTTGGGAAGAGCTGAAGTCCAAGTGTAATTCAGTAGGTAACAAGAATAGAGTGCAGTATTCTGTCACAGACTTTGGGAGCCAGGGATTGCCCATTTTTTGCAAGGTAAAAAAAAACCCTTAAAATCAACTTTCATCCAAAGACTAAATTTTAAGATTAGCAATTTGAAAAGTTACCAAACTTGTACATTTAGCATGTAAAAGTCACTGTTCTTAAGGTTTTTTTTTTGTGACAGTATCTAAAAATTCTCACCAGAAGTTCTAAATGGAACTGAAGTTTTTAATGTTTTATTCTTATTAAGTAAGGTATTTAACTTTTGTGTAGATTCAGAAACTAGAAAAGACTACTTAACTGGTTCCTGATGCTAGAAAATGAATGTTAGCGGTTCTGATTAGATATAAATATCGGCTAGCTACAAATCAGCTAATGTAACAAAGGAACTCATTCAAAGGATACGTAAGTAAACAAGAAGTGCTTCTCATGAGGATCTTTTTTCTTTTATAACAAAATAATTTGACCAGATAAATTATTTTGATGCTGAAAAATGCAGAATGTCAGCCATGGCTAGACCCTGTCATATGACCATTTATCATTCTGGAATGGCTGCCTCAGTCTTATTTCTTCATCTGCAGTGACTCTAGCGGGTATCACTTCCCCATCTGTGCATGGAATTTGGTAGAGGTTTCGACAATCTCCTCAGTTATTCTCCTTACAATTCCTTCTCAGTGTAATTCTAAGGTGGTGACAGTGAACCTTATAGAGCTTTCAGTGATAAAGCCCACTGCAGCATGTGTACCCCAGGCTTGCCCCCACTGTTCCAGGGTGATACATTTGAAAGTACAACCTCGGGCTGGGCACATAGCTCACGGGATCTGCCTCCTGCCTGGTAAGCATAAGGTCCTAAGTTGGATCCTTGTGTGCTGCCCTTAACTCACGTGCTCAAGCACTTACCTCACAAATGGCAGTAGTTTCATCCTATATCTAGACCGGAGTCTGTGCACACATCCAAGTGTTGGCTCACTATATTTTTTTTATCATTTTCTACCTTCTGTACCAGATCATTTCCATGAGGCAGACCCCCTCTCCTTTGCTCAGACTAATTATTATACCAGTTCTTAGATGTTCTTCTTTGTCAATATTAAGCCTATTCTTTTAAATTAATGAATGAAACATATACTGCTTTAAAAATAAAGTAAAACTTCTGATTTATAAGATTAAATATACACAATGATCAGTTTGACAAGTATTTACACATTATTTTAGAATCCTAACATGAAAACAATACAGCTTCCACTCTGTATTTTAATCAACACTAATAGAAAATGTTCATGTATCAGTCTACACTTTCTGGAATTTACCTAGTAAGAAAAGTTTATTCTATTGCAAAACAGAATTGAAGATTCAAGCTAGAAGTTTGCCTTTATCCTACGAGGCTGTGGGGACCAATCTTGTGTTAGATTTAGATCATTGCACTCCATTTAGGCTACTTCATGTGATGAAGCTACTGCTTTAATAAAAGTCATAATTTCTTTGCACTATAAAACATTTCTTAGGATATAACTGTTCAAAAGGGGATTGATACCCTAGTGAGACATTACTGCTGTGCAAAATAATCAAGTGATTTATTTTATGTCTAAGTTTGAGAAATTTCTGAGCTGATGACCAAGCAGATCACCACATATGTGGCGCCCTTGATGGAAATAACACCTACTAACACTTCCCTAAATGTAGCAAAAGTTCCAAGAAAAGATGAAAGTGGTATGTACTCCCAAATCCATAGCAAGGTCAAACAGGATGTTTCAAAAATAAATTCTACCATTAACATCTGAAAAGTTCATCTCTATAGATGATCCAAAATGTCTTAATCTCTCTTCGTGCTTCCTTTTTTTGGTGGTAGATACTGAGGACCGGGAATCTTTGGGGAGGTCTGCTATGCTGAGCTTCAACTCAGAAGGACATTGAGGACCATTGTGGAGGACTACGTTAACAGCTGTAGTTGGCACATTTCACGGCCAAAACTTCCAAAAGGCATGTGCCATTGAGATGAATTAGGCAACAGTCTTTGACTTGTTTTCAGTAGTATCATAAATGATCATGAGTCTAAACTATGGGTTTTATGAGCTTTATAATGTAAATAACACAAAGCTATTGTCTTATCTGTTCTTAACAAAATCCACAAATGGGTGCAAACTAGCATATGCACGTCCATCAAGGATTTAAAGAGTGTGACATTCACAGTGAATATATTGATTTATATGTTTTACATAGAGGTGGTTTCTCATCATTACCATAGCACAGAAGAGAAATTACTTTTTGTTATTAAGCATGCTTCTCAAAATCTCACATATTTGCAAACTTTAATCAAGTCTATTTCCCTAAAGTTTAAAATTAATTTTATTAGCTTTTTAATTTATTATTTCTCCTCCCAAAGTTTCTCTTTGCCTATTGAAAAGTTTGATTTGTAGAATTCAGAATGTGATGCAAGATTTCAAGAACTATATTATTCACAGGGTGAACAGAAGACACAGTTCTGGGGATTATTTGAGAATTTCTTCCAGCTTGCAGAGTTTATATATATAAACTTTATGAACAAAAGATGGAAAACCATGAACATTATAGTCTCCACCTGTCCAGTTAGTTTTTGTTCCAATGCTACAATGACATCAGTATGTTTTAAAACTGACTCATTCTGCAATTTATTCTTTTCTTCTCTCAAAGTATAATAGGTTTCTGGCCAGGGATATTATTAAAGTTGTTACTAGTAGTCATGTTGTGGAAATTATTGGGCAGTCAGCTTATTCATGTTATTGCTAGCTGTATCAGTTCAGGTTCAACCAAGGGACACTGCTCCCCTGATCTAATTACAATCATCAGGTGAGTTCTATTCAAGACTTAGCTGGACATATTCAGCCCATCTTACTCTAATTCTACCCTCGACTAAGTGAGTGCTAATTGTAACCACATATTTTTCTTATCCCTATGTAGACTACAAGATCAAGATACGAGAAGGTGGGGGACTGAGGAAAAAGGTAGGAGAACAGTGATGGCATCATCGCTATGATCTATTTGAAGACCCATATTCTGTGCAAGTGAATTGACCCTGCTTTAGCCACCAATGTGTTGCTACTGAAGTTAAATTTTCTATTGTCTTGCTAGAGAAACAACGTGAAAGAAATAAATTTTTGCTCACCACCACAACTATTATAATGGAGCTCTATTGCATTTTGATTTAATTAATTAATTTATTTATTTTTCTTTTTGAGACAGGGTCTCACTTTGTAGTTCAGGCTGGCCCTGAGCTCACTATGTTGCCCAGGCAAGCCACCGCGAACTCAGCAATCCTCCTGCCTCTGCCTCCTGAATGCTGGGATTACAGGCGTGAGCCACTACGCCCGGCACTGTGGTGTGTGGTATTGATTGTTGGTGGGCGTGTCTCCATGCCCAGCATTATATGTGGTTACCGGGGATCGAACTCAGGACCTTGCGCTTGCGAGGCAGGCGCCGAAACCACTGAGCTAACCCTCCGGCCCCCTGCATTTTGACATTAATTAGACTAATGTCTCAAGGAATAAATCTGATATATATTTACATAATTCTGTTTCTGGGATTCTTGAAAATATATTGGTCTTACTGACTTCCTGTAGCAAAATAAGATGTTCAGTTTCACTTAAGTCATTAGAGTTTTTAAACAGAAGATAAAGACAATATCACTGTATCTTGACGTTTTTATTACGGAATAACTCAACATAATTTATCTGAAATTTCAGATGTAAGAATATAAAAGAGAAATATCTATGAATGAAGCCACTAGTAGCTATAAAAGCAGATCTCTATTATAGCACCTATGAAACCTATCAGAAATAAAAGTTTTTCTCCCAGGAAACACTTGAGCTTCCCAGAACAGCAATTTAATTTTTAAGTCAAAGTCGAATATCTGCAAAGAAAAATCATAGCACTTTGTATTTCATGCTAAATGGACTTTCCTGTATTATACTGTGTAAGGAAATTTATTAAAAAATAAAGTAATGAGAGAAAAACCCATTAAAATCATTTTAAAACTACTTCATCCTTTAGAGCACTCAGTTTGTAAAATATTACTGATATAAATGCATTTCAAATTTCCATTAGATATTTATTACTTTCGTTTTAAATTTGAATTGATTTGGGATGGCAGAATAGTGTATTGGATAATAAGTAGGAAGATACCAGAGAACTTCCAGAGCCATTTACAGAAATTCTAGGTTTATCACTTAACAGAATGCTTACCTGAAAAGCTTTTGAGAATCAGCCTGCTTTGCTTCAAAGTAGAAATTAGAAATTCAGCTTAGAAGCACACTAGGAAAAACTCACTTTTTACTTTTTTAGTAGCTCCAAAGTACTTATTAACTGAGTGGTTGGACTCATCATTTGTCTTCATAGTGTTGTTCTAACATAGAAACCCTCTTACTGATAGAAGTTTCTGAAAGAGATGTCTATTCTCACCTTCATTTTCATTAAAAATAATTCAAAATTGAGAGGATAATATAAAAATAAATGTAATTGTTTCTAGAGTAGTCCTATAAAATTTAACTACCTCAAATTCTATTGATTAAAGGAAGTTCTTTGAAGACATTTATTTGCTCTGAGGAAGAATGGTTTTCAACTCTTTGGGTCATGGTTTGCTCCAATTGCTTACTGTAATCCAAATTAGTATGCTACTTAGCACTGGTCTAACAAATAACACAAGGCCTTCAATGACAGCAATTTAGCAGCTCCACTGTTTAATTAGGGAATTGATTTCTAATAGAAAAATTTGGTTTCTTAAATTTCATCTGCTCCTAAATTTCCAACAAAGTGCAACACCCTTGTGTTGTAGAGCCTTTAAAGATTTTCAAGAAATAGAATAGATTTAATAGAAATGACTTCAGCAGTACTCTTGAACTGATGAAAAAATGAGATAAAAACCTTGGCTACATTATTTTTCACAGTTGATTGAAAAGTTATATAATTTTAATAGATCTAATAGGAGACCAACATGGGGAGTGTATAAAAGGAGATGGCATAATCCTTCAATTAAAGGATTTTAAAATCTTATAAACCAAGACACTTACTTAAATTTTCATATTCTAATTACGAAATTGGTCATACTTTAAACAAAGTTCTAGAAGGCTTTAAAGAAAAACTGAAGTACACACTAAACCCAAACAAATGAAACCAAAGCCGTACAAATTCACTTGTGTTTGGTGTGACACAGTTATAGTGAAATCTGAAATGCCCTGATTTCAAAAATAAAAGCAAGAATTACCAAATTTGCATGAGGTTGCATGATAAGGTAGTCTCTTACAACTGTTAAGAAAGTAATCTTGCAGAGACCATGTTTCTTTTTCTTCCTTATTTCTACTTTCTTCTGTTTTTTTTTTTTTTTTTTTTTTTTTTTTTTTTTTTTTTTTTTTTTTTTTTTTTTTTTTTTTCTGGCTATACAACTAGTCTTCTTGGCTCAGTTCATCCATCTTATAAAATGAGGTATTGTTTTATTCTAAAATAAGTATCAACAATTAAATATGTAAGCAAATGTATTACCATTTTTGTCTTTTAAGAAGTATAAGGTCTTCAGTACTTTCCGTATGATTTTCTATCACATCCTGTGCACATAATTCAGGGTCTATACATTCCTGCAATCAAATTCATACCCTTATTTCTGGATAAAGCTCCCCCCCACTATTTATCTTTGTCCATTTTCTGTTGCTCTAGCAAAATACCTGGAGCTCTCCCCTCTATTAAATGGATGATTTATTTAGCTCACAGATTCAGAGGGCCAATAGCGTGGCACTGACTTCTACTGGCTCTAGTTAGGGCCTCTGGGTGCATCACAACTTGGAAGATAGCGCAATGGAAGGAGAACAGATCACACAGCATGACAGGAGCCAGAGGCAGGGTCAGGGAGCACGCGGTCTTGCTCCTTGACTACAACTCACACCAGGAGGACTAACTTTCTGTTAGATCACCATTCGTACCTTCTGGAGGCATTATCTCAATAGCATAGTTACTTCCTGAGGATCTCTTTTCTCATTATTACCACTCTGAGGATGAACTTCAGCATGTGGAAATACTTGGAAGAGATGCTAGGAGTACGTCCGAACCATAGAACCTGCTCATCTAGTTTATAAATGCAAAATAATATCTGGAAAGAGGCTCCAAATTCTTTCCTCAGTCCTTAAAATAGTCCCAAACCCAGTATTTTATTTCCTTTCTTTCTTTTTTTTTTTTTTTTTTTTTGCTTTTTGAGACAGGGTCTCGCTTTGTAGTTCAGGCTGGCCCTGAGCTCACTATGGTGCCCAGGCAAGCCGCTGCGAACTCAGCAATCCTCCCGTCTCTGCCTCCCGAGTGCTGGGATGACAGGCGTGAGCCACCACGTCCGGCACTGTGGTATGCGGTGTTGATTGTTGGTGGGCGTGTCTCCACGCCCCACATTATATGTGGTCACCGGGGATCGAACTCAGTACCTTGCGCTTGCGAGGCAGGCGCCGGAACCACTGAGCTAACCCTCCGGCCCTTTATTTCCTTTCTTTTCTTACCTTATTGATCCCTCAAAGCTTTCAGGATATACAGCACTTTCCAAAAACATTCTAAGTCCCTTTCACCCTCTATTACCCTGAGGTGAAGGCAGAAAAGTAATTAGAATCATAGTATTGTTGCATGAATAAAAAAAGTAAAATGTAATCAAATAAAAGTTCTTATAAAATCTTTGATTATTCCTTGAAAGTCAGTGGATCATTCGGCTCACTATGTGGCCTTGAACCAGTGGTGATACTTCTTCACCACCACTGCCTTCAGTGTCCTGGGTGCTTGGATTACAGGTGTGTGTCAGCATGCCCAGTTACATCTTTATTTTAACAGATTGGGATATAAGAGATTTTGCATATAAGTACACTTTGTCAGTATATGAGACATTCTGGTGGAAAAGCCCTTTTAACTTATCCTTTTTGGGTTCCCATGTTACCTAAGTAAACATAATTGGGTTTTCCTTGGTAAAGGTAATGGAATGTTACCTTTACAACATGTTAAGGAGATTTTTGTTAGGTAACCATATACCTTGACTGTACTAAGAAGTCCCGAATTTCTTGGTGATCAAAAACATTTTTGAATCTTGCTTCAATCTGTCAGCTATTAGTACGGTTGAAAGAGCACAGTCACTGTTCCCTCAATAGTTCACTCATCAAAGAATGAACACGTTAGTATTTGATGACAGAATGCAGAGTACAATGGTTTTTTTTTTTTTTTTTTTTTTTTTGAGACAGGGTCTCGCTTTGCAATTCAGGCTGGCCCTGAGCTCACTATGTAGCCCAGGCAAACCTCGAACTCAGTAATCCTCCTGTCTCTGCCTCCCGAGTGCTGGGATTACAGGCGTGAGCCACCACGCCTGGCACAATGGGTTTTAAAGAAGATTTAATCAAAGGTGTTTATTTTAAAATAAAGAGGAAATTACAGAGATAATAAATAAATATTTTGTTTAATCTTACATATTCCTTTTCTGTCAGATATGACAGAAACAGGATAAAAGATCCGTATCTTCATTCACTTTCATTGCAAACTAGTTGTTTAATAAGTCTCTCCTTCATGACATAAGTCGTGGGGCTGAGCTAATAAATGTTTATTCTAGCTAATTGAATCATTCATATAGATCTCAAATTGAAGTATTATTATTTATTAGATAATCTAAATAGTTTAAAAATTATTCACTCTGTAGACAGTGTAACTCATGAGGAAACAGAAAAGACAAAATCATGTGTGCAAAGTATTATAAAAATACATAAGGAAGGGCCGCAGATTTAGCTCAGTGGTTCCGGCGCCTGCCTTGCAAGCGCAAGGTCCTGAGTTCAATCCCTGGTAACCACATACAATGCTGGGTGTGGAGACTCATGCCCACCAGCAATCAATACCACATACCACAGTGCTGGGCGTGGTGGCTGAACTACAAAGTGAGACCCTGTCTCAAAAAAAAAAAAAAAAAAAAAAAAACATAAGGAAGAGGAATACATTGTGCCAAACAAACCCTTGTAGT
>PVIC010050549.1:0-13056 GCA_004025085.1 Thryonomys swinderianus
TTTTTTTTTTTTTGAGACAGTGTCTTGTTTTGTAGTTGACTAGCCTTGAATTCACCATGTAGCCCAGGATGGCGTCAAACTCAAAGTGATTCTCCTGCCTCAGCCTCCCCAGTACTAGGATTACAGGTGTATACGACCACATCCAGGAACATGAAGGTTCTTGGAGAAAGAACAGTTTTTCTGTCTTCATAGTGAAATAAGAAAAGGGAGAGCTAGTGGTCTCTTTTAACTATAATATTTTAAAATTCCAAAACCATACCAGGTGGATGGATGGGGAACTTAGACTGGCAAATCAGACTAAGATCAACAACTGCTGATTTTACATGTTTGATTTAATGCCAAACAGAAATCAAATGCATTCATCTGAGGAACATTTCATCTTCATTCTCTCTCATCTGTAGGAACTGGCTCAATCTGGTAATTAGGGGGATAATCATTGGAAACAGTAGAATGAAGGAATCCATGTGCCTTCTAACAATAGTGCAAAACCCTGATGCACTATCATAAAGACCCATCTGGTGATGGTACAGCCCCATCTCTACCAGAAAAATTGATAGGAACGGAACAATGAAGGAGGCTGGGGTGTAGCTGAGTGACAGAATGCTCCTCTAGCATTCAAGAAGCCCTTAGTTCCATCCTCAGCACCACAAAACAAACCAATCAACTGACCAAGCAAGGGGCCCAAGGTGCTTTCTATGTGTTACTCCCTCCTCTTATTGGTTAAGAGGCTCTAAACCAACAAAAGAAGAAAACAGGTTCTGAAAAGAGAAGTTAGAGACCTCCAGAGAGCTCCCAAGGCATAATGATAAACTGGGAGAAGATGGTCTGGGGATGTAGCTCAGTGTAGAGCACTTATCTAGCATGTGGGAGGGCCTGTGCTCGAACCCAGCACCACCAATATAAAACAAAACTGAGATAGACAAGGGCTGACTGCAAAGCGTCCCTCCAACATTGCTAACTAAAACTTCCAGGGCCCTAAATCCAGAGAAGAGCCCAGAACCCTACTGTTTTGCATCTACGTAGAAGAGATAAGGATCCTCCCCACTTTGACTTAAATTTACCGTCTAAAATCAGAACTGTCTCTACCCCTAGGCTTGTGACTCTTCACTCGCTCTCATCATCATCCTCAATCTGATACCGCTTCTTCTTCTGCATTACTGGAGTTCCTGGGTCTTGCGCTGTGGGACAACAGGGGTGAGAGAGTATCTGAGTACAAAAAGGGAAGCAGATGATAGTATGTCTTCAGAATGAAGACAGAGATGAGAAGCAAAAGCAGATCCCGATCTGGGCCAGAGGATTAGCTCAGTGGTTCTGGCACCTGCCTCGCAAGTGAAGGTCCTGATTTTAATCCCCGGTAACCACATATAATGCTGGGCATGGAGACACGCCCACCAACGATCAACACCGCATACCACAATACCGGACGTGGTGGCTCACGCCTGTAATCCCAGCACTCGGGAGGCAGAGACAGGAGGATTGCTGAGTTCGCGGCGGTTTGCCTGGGCACCATAGTGAGCTCAGGGCCAGCCTGAACTACAAAGCGAGACCCTGTCTCCAAAAAGCAAAAAAAAAAAAAAAAAAAAAGCAGATCCCAATCAAACCCGCGCTACCTTTGCTTCTGCCCTCATCTTCCTCTTCCTCATCACTGTCCAGCAATTGTCGTTTCTTGGGCACCACCCTCAGATGCTCCTTCCCACCAGCAGTTTCTTCCTCTAAAGTAATAGAAGAGGCACAAAATTGGGGGACCTGGCCTGTGTATTCTCAAAATACCTTTTTATCTCTCCAAATCTGGTACAAAGAATTCATCAGTAGGTGATGAGTCACATTTTACCCTCCAAGGATGCCAGTCCTGCTTTCTTTTTACGAGCTAGCAAGAGCGTGCTGAGGCCTCCTGCCTGGTTTTCTTGCTGGTCCTCCTCGCTGGGGCCTTGCTCTCCAGGGATACTCAGCTCTAACTCCGGCTGCAGTTTCTCTTCTTCCTCTGCCTTTGACTGACTCAAAGAAGCTGCCACTCTCCGGAGCTGGGTGGGGCTCAGCTTGGCTGGGATTCGCCAGAAGGTTTCCTACAAGGGCAAAGCAATTAAAAATGACAGCAAAACTCGGGAGGCAGAGGCAGGAGGATGGCTGTGAGTTTGAGGCTTGCCTGAACTACATAGTGAGCCCAGGCCCATCCTGAACTACAAAGTGAGAACCTGTTTCAAAAGAAAAAAAAAAAAAAAAAAAGACAGCAAAGGAGTCAGGCATGCTGTGCACACCCATAATCTCAGCACTCTGGGAGGTTGAGGAAGGAAGATCATAAATTTGATCTAGCACTGGGGAACTAGCATAACTGTCTTAATAAAAAATAAAAAGGCCTGGGGATGTAGCTTGGCATGAAGGCTCTGGGTTCAATCCCCAGTACTGCCATCTCCTCCAAAAAAAAAAAAAAAAGGAAAAACGAAAATGACAGCAAAGGGAAAGGACCACCTGTATTCACAACTTTGTTTGTTTTTCGTTTTTCTGAGACAAGGTCTCGCTTTGTAGTTCAGGCTGGCCCTGAGCTCACTATGTAGCCCAGGCAAGCCTTGAACTCAGCAATCCTCTTGCCTCTGCCTCCTGAGTGCTGGGATTACAGACATGAGCCACCATGCCCCGGGTGGGTGTGAGTCACCACGCCCAGTATTGATGTATGTGGTTACTGGGATCGAACTCAGGACCTTGAGCTTGTGAGGCAGGCGCTGGAACCACTGAGCTAAATCTCCGGCCCCCACAGTTTTTATATTACTCATTGAATAAGTATGACTCTACATTAGTGAAGATCCACTGGGCTCTGAACTCTACTTCTTATTTATCTGTAATATCCATAAAATCTATAATATATACACATTATCTAGCACAGTAACTACTACATTAAGGGGTTCCCAGTAAACACAGTTGTTAATGAAATGAATGAATGCAAAGATTTGCTGATCTAAAGGTGAACTACTTATGATCTTTGTTCTCAAGGAACTCATAATCTAATGGGAGAAAGAATGATATGCAGGCCTGGAATTCAGCGCAGTGGCCCTGCACCTGCCTAGCAAGTGCAAAGTCCTGAGTTTGATCCTCGACACCACACACAAAAAAATGATATGCAGGGGCCGGAGGGTTAGCTCAGTTGTTCTGGCGCCTGCCTCGCAAGCACAAGGTCCTGAGTTCAATCCCCAGTAACCACATACAATACTGGGCATGGAGACTCATGCCCACCAGCAATCAATACCACATACCACAGTGCTGGGCGTGGTGGCTCACGCCTGTCATCCCAGCACTCAGGAGGCAGAGGCAAGAGGACTGCTGAGTTCAAAGCTTGCCTGGACTACATAGTGAGCTCAGGGCCAGCCTGAACTACAAAGCGAGACCCTGTCTCAGAAAAAAAAAATGATGTGCAGTATCACCATGGATTAAAGCTCTATCAAGGGGATAAATGAAGGAGCCAGAAGTGAGGGACTTGCACATAGGCTTGCACATGTGTTTTTCTGTCATGGGATTTGCACCTTGTGTATTTGTGTCCTTCCTCTACCTTGCTTTTCTTTAAGATAGAGTCTCCTATGTAGTTCAGGCTGGCCTTGAACTCACTATGTAGCCTAGGCTATCCCTGAACTTATAATATGCCAGCCTTAGCCTCTGGAATGCTGGGATTACAGGTATGCCAAAGGACTGCTTTTACTTCAAGGGTTAAAAAGGTAACAGGGCCAGGTGTGGTGGCTCATGCCTGTAATCCCAGCACTCGGGAGGCAGAGACAGGAGGATTGCTGAGTTCGAAGCTTGCCTAGGCTACAAAGTGAGCTCAGAGCCAGCCTGAACTACAAAGCGAGACCCTGTCTCAAAAAAAAAAGGTAACAGGGATTAGCTCTCTGAAGAAACGACACTTGAGCTGACTCGGGCTGAGCGTTAGCAGTAAGATGAGTGGGTGCGAGTGTGCACACGTGCATGTTCAAGTGCATGCGTTCACTTATCACCTTGCTTGCACAGGTGGAGCTGCCCAAGACAGAAACTAGCAGGATTACTGTTTAGTCAGGAAGAGCCACCACATGGAGGATAACTGCTCAGGTGTAAAGCAGGCATGTGGTGGGGCAGCAAGGAGCCTGCAAAAGTTGGCATGCTACATAGTTACAGACCTCAAGTGCTCTCCAAGGGTGAGTGAGCACGTGAAAGCTACTGTAGAAACATGTATGGGGGCTGGAGTGGGAGGGGAGATGAGGTTACAGAAGATAAATCTAGGGGCAGTACAGAAGATGGGTGGGGAAAGGGAGAATGCAGAGGAAGACTAGCCGGAGAGCCGCTGCAGGACTCTCCATTAGAAACGACGTGGCAGCGAGCAGGAGACACAGACAAATATGCCATGGGTGACACTCAACCCGGGGACTTGCCTGTGCAGAGGCGGGCGGCCGGATCCCCAGCTTGCGCAGCAGCTGCTGAAACTGCTCATTTTCCATCGCTTCCTCACTTTCCTCTGTCAGTGGCACCAATGGAACTGCCTGGGAGCAGCCTAGAACAGGGCCACAAGTCAGGCACTAAAGACGTGAGAAAGGACCAGCTGGCCCTCCGTCCAACAACCCAGTCCTCTGAAACCACCCTCCTCCATTCACCGTCTTCTTCCCGGTCATCTGCTGCTCGAATCAGGCAGTTCTGGAGCCACAGCAAGGGGGCAGAAAAGCCTAAGGTAAAATGGAAAACATATCTGGTTCGAGCTCCCATCCCAACCCTCCACCTCTCTCAACCAAAGTTCTTACCTTCCTGACACAGACCTTGACCAAGTTTTTCAGCTGAGAGAACTGGGCTACTATGAGCTAATCCTGCTTCCAAAGACTCTTCTTTCTCTTCCTCCTCTTCACTCTCTTCCTCGGGCAAGCTTTCTCTTTCTTCTGGATCTTGCCAAAAATCTTTCAGGGACTCTTCCTCATCTGGCTGGAATTCATTGGGTGGAGGGAAGATGAAAAAGAGGCGGTGTGAAGAATGGGATGGAGTGTGCTGACCACCCCTCTGTGGGGACTGAGGCAGGAGGGTGGGTGGGCTGCTCCTAGAGCACTTCAGGGGGAATGGGTCCAGGGCAGCTCAGCCAGGGTGAGCCTGTTACCATGCTGCAGGGTGCCAATTTCTTCTTCCGTTTCTTGTACAGCTCCCGCCGCTCTGCCACCAGCCCCAGAGCCAGCAGTTTATCCACTACTCGAGCCCGTGAGCGTTTGGCTGTGATATTCTTCATGATATGACCAAGGACGTCTGTGGAGAGAAAGTGTGTGAATACCCGAGAGCAAGTGGAGAAAGGAACTGGTAAAGGAAACCCAGGTCTTTGGAAAGAGCTAGCTCAACTTACCCCAAATGACACAAACATAGCAAGTGGACAGAAAGAGTGGGATAAGCGCCCCCTAGAAATAAGAGGAAGGGAGTAAAGAAGTAGACAGCTTGGTTCTCATTTCAGCTCTTCTGAGCTTCCACTTCACTTACCGTCTGAGTCCTGGAACTCCTCAAAAAGCCGCTGCAGCTCCACCTCCTGGTCTTCTGTCCACAACACAATATTGGTCCCTTTCCTGTTGAGGAAGGTAGTGGCAGAACAGGAGGTCCAGGTAGTGAACTGAGGATTCCCCATCCCATCTCCATTCCCTTCAAAACAGACGCCCTGACCTTTGGAAGTCCTTGACACTGTCCGCCAGTCCCAGCTGTACCAGGCGGTGGATGACCTGCCTGCGTGTTCGAGCGGTATTCAGGCGTGCCAGAATGGCTTCGACCACATCCTGACCTGCAGCAGAGAGGAAGTGAAGCAGTAAAGAGGGGTCCTGGATTTCAGGCTCCTCTCCTCTAAACTCTTCAGCTCTCAAGGCCTCACACCTTCCACATCCTTATGCGTGAGGTACAGTTCCTGAAGCCGGGCCTCTTCCTCTGGGCTCCATGCAGCAGCTCTGCGACCGGAAGACCTGAACGGTGAAAGGGGAGAGAGTGTATACTGGCTGTCAGTTCCAGGAGAGGAGACCAAAGGCCATCTGTGTTAGTTCAGAAAGGATCGAGAGAAATGAAACAAGTAATTCCCCAGGGCCAGTTAGCGAACGTCTAATGTGTGGCATCTTTCTCATTTTCCTTCCCTTTAAGAACCTCAAAGTTAAACTCAGATCTCCCAGCTTGGGCCAAGGAGCTGGAAAGAGAAGCTGAGATCCTAAGAAAAAGAGACAAACATTTCTGTGAAACCTTATGGTTGCCCAGCACATTACCAGAGAGGGCACAAACAAAGTCAGCAACCACCTCTAACTCCAGCAACACAAAAGGAAACTAGAGTAGACAGGAGACCTAGGCTGCAGTCTCTGACTTCTGTTGGGTAAACTGCTTAGGAAAGCATTGCACCTTCTGGGCCTGCTGCTAACCAGTGAAAGGGAAAGAAAGATGAGACCAAATGATCTGCAGCCCCTTCCAGCTCTCACCTACTGCCCATCCTTCCCCATCCCAGCTCACCCGCCATCCAGGGAGCCATAGCCCTCGGTCATCTCTCGAACTACAGCTGTGTTCTTCCAGAAGAGCAGCTCCACAAAGGCTTTTTCATTGACTGCAGCTAATGCAAAGAACTTGGCGAGGATGTATTTGGCGAATGTTACAAGCTCCTACGGGGAAGGAAGGCTGCTAAGACACCTCAGCCCCAGCAGGTACACAGACTGGCTCCAAGTCTCCTGCTACCTGTTCCCAGTTGCCCTCTGCTCAGATGCTCTGTTCCACTGTTCCCCCAACCTGCCTGCCAGCCATGTTCTCATCTCCCAGCCCTGACAGCTCCTGAAGATCGTCCACAGCCCACGGCCCCAACCCCAGCAGCCTCTCACTTTGTAGGCTCCTGCGGCAGGGTCACTAAACAGACGATTGAAAAGGAGGAAGACTGAGAGCTGAAAAAGCAGGGCTTCCATTTTGAGGTCATGTGCTAGCCGGTGCAGCATCTTGACAACACAGTGGTTAGTGTGGGCGCTGTTCTGCTGGTAGTTCCGTAGCAGTAGCACATAGGCTCGTACAACGGTTGAGCATGCGAAGCTGCACCAAGACAGAAAGGAGGGAACGTCAGCACCACACACACTGGCCCTCCTCACTGCTGCACCCTAGACTGGCTTGGGCCCAGTGCGCACCGTTTCAGGTAGTCCAGAAAGTTAAACTCTTTCTCTGACACCTGCACAACTTGCAATTCCTCTTCTTTCTCTTCCTCCTCTTCCTCCTCCTCCTCTTCTGCACCTCCTTCCTCTGTTCCTTCCTGCCCTATATAAAAGACTAAGGATTAGCCAGGTGTGGTGGCCACACTTGTAACCCTAGAACTCTGAGAGGCTGAAGCAGGAGGATCTCAAATTTGAACCCAGTTTGGAAAACTTGGTGAGACTCTCTCTCAAAATTAATAAAGGGGGCCAAAGGGTTAGCTCAGTGGTTCTGGCACCTGCCTCGCAAGCGCAAGGTCCTGAGTTCAATCCCCGGTAACCACATACAATGCTGGGCGTGGAGACTCACGCCCACCAGCAATCAATACCACATACCACAGTGCCGGGCCTGGTGGCTCACGCCTGTAATCCCAGCACTTGGGAGGCAGAGACAGGAGGACTGCTGAGTTCGAGGCTTGCCTAGACTACATAGTGAGCTCGGAGCCAGCCTGAACTACAAAGCGAGACCCTGTCTCAAAAAAAAAAAAAAAATTTAATAAAGGGACGAGGATGTAGCCTTAGTGTAAAAGGTGCAACCCCAATCTTAGTATAAAAAAAGAAAAAGAGCGAGGATTGCTGGGTCTCTATTATGCTGGGGCACAGCTGAAACTAGACAGATGCAAAGAAATAAACTCACGAGGAAGTGGAGCAGAGAGGATCTGTTTCAGCAACTGTATCTCTTCCTCAGGGGAAATGTCTGGAAAGCCAAATACATCTCCCTCTGGCCACACTTCCCTGGAGAACAGAAAAAAAAAGATTTAACTATGGGAAACAGGAGTTTAATTAGAAGTGGGAGAAGGAAATTACATGTATTTCATTTGTCAGTCAGAAAGAGAATCTGAATGGTTACCACAGAGATGAAACAGATTCCAGGGGAAATTTTCCTCATAAGCCACAATGCAATGAAAATAATATAAGAACAAGACACAATATAAATGTTGGCATATAGTCCAGCACATGTACAGTGGTGTCTGAAAGTCATTAACTACTATAGAAATATAAATGATGAGGAATGATGCTCAAAATATATTGAGAAGTGGAAAAACACAAGTCAGCACATGCACTTTCCATTTTTGTAAAAGGAGGTGTATACGTGTATCTATACATAACAAACTGGAAGGGTACTCATCAAAATGGTAATGATTATCTTTGGCTAGTAGAATTAACTGTGCTTTCTAATGTTTCTCAAAAACAAAAACCACCCACAAGCTAATCAAAACTCCCAGAAGTCAGTGCTCTGGGACCCAGAGCTTCCGACATGACTTCTTTCTGCTTTAGACTGAGAACCTGCACCAAGGTGAAAGCTCCCCAAACCCAGAGGGTGCTGGGCAGGGTTCTCACCGGGCAGATCTCAGGAGAGTCAGAGCTTGTGGAGCCTGGGCAGCCAGCAGACAGTCTTGGATCCTCACCATGGCTTCCACTCGCTGTTCCTCTATTGGCATCTCTGAGGCAGCATCAAAGGGAACCATGGAGTCTACACTGAGCTCGGGATCCTAGAGACGGATAAGGCTGTGTATGGAGCAGAGGGAAAGGGAGCCAGGACTGTCCACCCATACCAGCAGCCTCCAAACAGCTGGGATTCTGCAACCACTGACCTGGGCACAGCATTGCAGCTGCTCAGCCAGCCCTGGCCACAGAGCCTCCAGCTCCTCTGCACTAGGTGGGACGTTACCAGAAGCTGCAGCCTGGTCAGGAACTTTCTTCTTCTTTCTCTTCTTTCGTTTGTTCTGTGCAGAAAGAACTGTATGAGGATGGCAAGAGGGCTATAAAGAAGTCTTTTCCCCTCAATGTTGTTGCTATTACAAAACTAATTACGTGAGCATTTACAAAGTGCCCAGTATGTGCTGGTAATGGGCAGTGGGAAGCGGTTGTGACTAGTACTTCATTCCTCTAAAGCATTTGTACTCTAGTTGGAGAAATAGGTATCGAGTGTAAGAGCAACACAGATGAGCATAAACACCTCTGGTGTATAAAATCCCTATTCCTGGAGTAAGAGTTTGCCGGTAATACTGTGTTGGGGCTTTAATGCTCAGTGGTACCACTGCCTGTCTTGCAAGCTCAAGGACAGGAGTTTGATCTCTGATACAGCAAAAAAAAGAAAAAAAAAAAAAAAGCATGGCAATATCTAAAGTACAAGAGGAACAGATTTGCTATGAGAATCAAATAAGATAAATGCCTCTGTAAAAGGCAAAATATTTTCTTGAAAAGCAAGAATAAGGACCAGGGATTTAGCTCAAATCCCTACACCTACCTTGGAAGTACAAAAGCCTGAATCAAATTCCCTACTACTGCAAAAAAAAAAAAAAAAAAAAAAAAAAAGCAGGGGCAAACCGGTGGTGAACACCAGTAATCCCCCCACTAGGAAGGCTGAAGCAGGAGGATTGCTGTGAGTTTGAGGATAGCCTGGGCTACACAGTGAGTTCAAGCCCAGCCTGAACTACATAGTGAGACCTGTCTCAAAAAAAAACAAAAGGTGGGGCGGAGGTTTAGCTCAGTGGTTCCAGCGCCTGCCTCGCAAGTGCAAGGTCCTGAGTTTGATCCCGGTAACCACATACAATGCTGGGCGTGGTGACTCATGCCCACCAGCAATCAATAGCACATACCACAGTGCTGGGCGTGGTGGCTCACGCCTGTAATCCCAGAACTTGGGAGGCAGAGACAGGAGGATTGCTGAGTTCAAGGCTTGCCTGGGCTACATAGTGAGCTCAGGGCCAGCCTGAACTACAAAGCGGGACCCTGTCTCAACAAAACAAAACAAAACAAAACAAAACAAAACAAAACAAAACAAAACAAAACAAAACAAAAGGTAAGTCTTTGTCCCCCTAGTCACAGATGCAAACCAGTTACCTGTGTGGTGCTCAAAAGTCAAATAGGAGGGGGCCGGAGGGTTAGCTCAGTGGTTCTGGCACCTGCCTCGTAAGCATAAGGACCTGAGTTCGATCCCCGGTTACCACATATAATGCTGGGCGTGGTGGCTCATGCCTGTAATCCCAGCACTCGGGAGGCAGAGACAGGAGGATTGCTGAGTTCATGGTGGCTTGCCTGGGCACCATAGTGAGCTCAGGGACAGCCTGAACTACAAAGCAAGACCCTGTCTCCAAAAAGCAAAAAAAAAAAAAAAAAGTCAAATAGGAGGGAGGATGGGGAGGCCTTGCAGTTAATTTCTGCTGAGAAACTATGATCAGACATACACAACAGAGGGGTGTGAACTTTGGAGTCTAGTAATTAGGACTTAATTCTTCCTATGATTCTGGTCACAAACCAAGTTGGATGAGAACAGAATCAATTAAATGGTTAGGTTCAATATTGACCTTGTGGGGAAATTTGATTCAGTTCTCATCCAATTCAGTTTGCAACCAGAATCACATAAAGAATGAAGTTTGTGGGCTGGAGGGTTAGCTCAGTGGTTCCGGTGCCTGCCTCGCAAGCACAAGGTCCTGAGTTTGATCCCCGGAAACCACATACAATGCTGAGCATGGAGACTCACGCCCACCAGCAATCAATACCACATACCACAGTGGCGGGCGTGGTGGCTTACGCCTGTAATCCCAGCACTTGGGAGGCAGAGACAGGAGGATTGCTGAGTTTGAGGCTTGCCTGGGCTACATAGTGAGCTCAGAGCTAGCCTGAACTACAAAGTGAGACCCTGTCTCAAAAAAAAAAAAAGAACAAAGTTTGTGAACCAAGGTTCCACCGATGCTAGTCATTTATACAAGATCTTAGGCAAGCTGTTTATCCATGTTATACAGATGTTCTAACACTGCTGCGGGGATTACATGAAAACTTTACCACTATGTTGAACACAGAAAACTGAGTAAATGCTAACACCCTATTCTCAATAATAACTGATAATATCATAGAGCCTTGAGTACAAAAATACCTTTCAACATAGTTATACTGGCTTGCCTCTTTCAAGTCCAGTTTAGATAGAATTTAATTTAGTTGGTTTTTTTTTTTTTTGAGACAGGATGTTGCTTTGTGGTTCAGGCTAGCCTCCAACTCAGCAATCCTCCTGTCTCTGCCTCCCGAGTGTTGGGATTACAGGAGTGAACCATCACACCTGGCATTGTGGTATGTGGTACAGATTGCTGGTGGGCATGAGTCACCGTGCCCAGTATTGTTATATGTGGTTACCGGGGATTGAACCAGGGACCTTGTGCATGCCAGGCAGATGCTGGAGCCACTGAGCTAAATCTCTGTGCCAGTTTAGTTTATTTTTTGAGACAAGGTCTTTCTATGCAGTTCAAGATGGCTTTGAGGGCCAGAGATTTAGCTCAGTGGTTACGGTGCCTGCCTCGCAAGGCAAGCGCAAGGTCCTGAGTTCAATCCTGGTAACCACATAGAATGCTGGGCATGGTGACTCACACCCACCAGCAATCAATACCACAGTGCTGGGCATGGTGGCTCATGCCTGTAATCCCAGCACTTGGAAGGCAGAGACAGGAGGATTGCTGAGTTTGCAGCAGCTTGCCTGGGCTACATAGTGAGCTCAGGGCCAGCCTGAACTACAAAGTGAGACCCTGTCTCAAAAAAAAAAAAGGTGGCTTTGAATTCACTATGTAGCTTAGGCTGGTCTCCAACTCATGGCAATCCTGCCTCAGCCCCGAGTTCTGGGATTACAGGTGTGTAACACCACATCTGGCCAAAGACAATCTTAAACTGTAGCAACTAGAATTATGGGAAGGTTCTGGGACAAAATATGTTTTCACAAAGCAGAGTCCCTTTGTCTCCAGCATACAAATTTCTTTTTGTGAGCTTTTTAAATTTCATTTCAGATTCAGGGGTTGATTTTTTTCCTTCAGTACTGGGGACTGAATCCAGACCCTTCATACTGAGCTATGTCCCCAGCCCTTTTTTTTTGCTTTTGAGACAGGGTCTTGCTTTGTAGTTCAGGCTGGCCCTGAGCTCACTATGGTGCCCAGGAAAGCCACCGCGAACTCAGCAATCCTCCTGTCTCTGCCTCCCGAGTGCTGGGATTACAGGCGTGAGCCACCATGTCCGGCATTGTGGTATGCAGTATTGATTGTTGGTGGGCGTGTCTCCACACCCAGCATTATATGTGGTTACTGGGGATCGAACTCAGGACCTTGCGCTTGCGAGGCAGGCGCTGGAACCACTAAGCTAACACTCCGGCCCTTTTTTTTAACTTTTGAGACAAGGTCTGGTGAAGTTGCTGAGTTACATGTATATTTCGCTTCTGTTGTGCTTCCCTCTGCTAGTCACCATGAGGTAAGCAGCTCTGGTCCACCTTCCGCCATAATGTTACGCCTCACCACAGGCAAAGAAACAACACAGGCAAGCGACCATGGACTGGAACCTCTGAAATTATGAGCCAACATAAAATTTTCCTGTTGTTTTTCTCAGGCATTTTGTCACAGAAACAGAAAGCTGACTAATTACTAAACTCTAAAATTATGACTCTACAGGTTTATGTGCTTAGCACACAGAAAGTATTCAGTGAATATTTCCTGAATGAATGAAGATGCTTATGATAAATCAGGGGTGAACTCAATGGAAGAGGGAAACTGGCAGACTCATGCAGCAATACCACCAGCCTCTTGTCCTCTTCGCTCACAGTAGTTCTAACGGATCCACTTAAGTCACATAGTACAGGAGCTTCATCCAACAACCCTTTCAACATCCTGAAGGTGCACAGTACCTGGACCATCAGGTTTCCACGATTCCGGCAGAACCGCTCCAACATCTTGAGGAAAAGGTGGGTGGTTTCCACCAGGTCACGAAGGAAAGAGCGAGGCTGACATCTCTCATCAAACTTTCGGAAGAGTGTCAGGAACAGTTCTCGGTATTCCATCATATAGAAAATGTTGTCTAAGAAGGGGAAAGAAGGGCCAGAGATTTAGCTCAGTGGTTCCGGCACCTGCCT
>PVIC010050550.1:0-12778 GCA_004025085.1 Thryonomys swinderianus
ATGGAGGGAGGGAAGGGGAAGTTGGAAAGAGGATGTAAAAACAAATTGAGATGTATTGTGCATGTATACCAGTTCCCCACAAGGAATGTAATCATTATGTACTATAAACATACTAATAAAAATTTTAAAAATTAAAAATATATTACAACTCTGATTTTTTTTTTTTTGGTCTGAGAATCAAACTCAGAAATTTATGCTTGCCAGGCAGATGCTGTACTGCTGAGCTACATTCCTGGTCCTTAATTAGAGCTCTAATCTTTATTATTTATTCCCTTCTGTTTGGTTTAGTTTTGGTTTATTCTTGTTTTGCTAAAACCTTGAGGTAGTTCATTAAGTTATTTATGTGTTGTCTCTAACGATTTTCTGATTTAGCTAGATAAAGCTCTAAACTTCCTCTGAGACCCGCCTTTGTCATGTATCTGAGATCCTGGTATGTTTTTGCATTTCCACTTGATTCGAGGAATTTAAAATTTCCACCTTGATTTCATCAGTAGCCAGTGGGTTCACAAGTGAATTGTTTGATCTCCACGGGTTTGTATGGTTTCTCTTTCTGTTGATTTTTAGCTCCATTTTAGTTTGATCTATTAAGATGTAAGAAATTGTTTCATTTTGTGGTGTGTTTGTTATGGTTCTAAATGTCTCTCCTAACTGAATCTCCATGCCTTTCCTAAGATGAGGGAAATTTCCTGGTACTAGTTCATTGGATAGAGCCTCTCTTTCTTTGGTTTGAACCTTGTGCCCTATGCTTCACCAGAATTTAGGTTTGGTCTTTGAGCCATGTATCAGAGTTCTTGGCTATCTTGTTCATACTGTCTTATTTTTGTCCAAGTGTCCGTAATTGAGCAACCTTATCCTCATGTCCAGAATGTCTGTCTTCTACTTGACTGAGTCTTTTGGTGAGGCTTTGCATTGAGATTTGATTTGACTTAATACTCTTTCCATTTCTCAGATTTCTTTGGTTCGTCTTCATAATCTCTTTCTCTTTGTTCAATGGTTCTTCATATAGTTAGTGGTCTTCTTTAAATTCATTTAGGTGTGTCTTTGTATCCTGTTTGAAGTGATTGATCATTTTAGAAAATCAGTCTTTGGAATTTTGCGCCAGGTTTTCATCCATTTTGATGTCATTGCATTCTGTCACTGATGAGTTATATACCTTTGGAGGAGTCATGTTGCTTTGTTTTGTCATACTCTTGTGTTTCTGTGTTGAGATTTGTGCAGCTGTTGGGATGGATGTAGCCTTTTCTTTAAGAGACAGAATATTCTGTAATATTTTCTGTTTGGTCCATAAGCCTTTGCAGGGGAAAAAAAAAATCTTTTTCTCACCCAGCATAAGGTTCATGGCTGACGCTTCTGTATGAAAAGACATTAACAAGGGAGAAAAATGGACAGATTTATTTAATGCACGTTTCATTTGTCACAGGAACTTTTAGCAATGAAGATCTTTCTTTTTTTCCCATTCTTCTCCCCGCCCTTTGACATATATTTCATGTACAGGTACAAATTCCCCATATTGAATATTATCATTATATTTATCTAAAATGTATCAAATATTTCACCTCAAAAAAAAAAAAAGACCCAGAGAAGCAAGAAAATCTGTGTGTCCATGGTAGAAGTTTGATTAGATGAAGTGGGTATGACGAGCGGTCCCGGTAAGGCCCGAGCACTCTGTCCATGGAGAGGAGAGGTGCCTTTCCCTGGCCATGGGGGAGTCTCCCGCCTGCTTCAGAGGAGGAGCTCAGGGGTCCCAGCGTGGCCCCCTTGGTTTCCTCAAATACAGAGCCCTAAACCCCGCCATTTCCTCTTCAAAAGGTCGGGAAAATTGTTTGTTTATGCAGTTTCTATCACTGCTCTTCTTTATACCAAAATTAGAGTATATATAATATGTATGGTATTATGTATTTTTTTATTAGGCCGACGACATATTCTTATTTGTCTCTGGTGTTGTAATTGTAAGCTGACTGGTAGAAGAGTAACTCATACAGCTTTTTAAACCTTTAATTAATAAGTTTTGAAAATACTGTTTCTACTTTAGTAGAGATTATTTTCTGTTTCAGATCTTGTTTTATAATTTTTTTAAATAGCCTGTTGCACTATTCTATTTCAAAAAAGATCTGAGCATGATGGCACATGAATGTGATCACAGCTACTCTGGAGATTGAGGCAGGAGGGCTGGCTGGGAAACTGAGCAAGGTCTGGTTTTAAAATAAATTTTTCTTGTTTTTTTTGTGATACTGGGAATTGAACTCAGGACCTTGCCCTTGTGAAGCATGTGTGACACCTCTGAACTATATCTGCAAGCCCTTAAAGTAAAATTTTAAAAAATTCCTCCAAGAATATTCTGTATTTTTTCTCAGTTAGGGAACAATTTCATAATAGTATCATTTTGGCAAGTAATTTAAATTACATTTAACATAAATCAGATTTTTGAGTTTGTTAACATTGTTAGCATGGTGAAATCACTTTAATGATGTTTTGTATTGACTTTTGAAAATGTACATGTTATTTCAAGATATTAAGCATTCCTAATTTAAGCTATTATATGTATGGAACAATTTTAGGAAAAGCAAATATAATGGTGTCATTGAATTCTGAAAAGTGCTTTTTCCCCCCAGGGTCCTGGAATAGGAAACGCCTCTCTCTCTACTTTTGGTTTTGTGGGAGCTGCGCTTGAAATCATTTTGATTTTGTATCCTTTCTTTGGCTGAACGTTCTGTCTGTTAACAAGTTTTCTGTCTAGTTTCTGGGACAGTGGTCATTTACTAAGACACTTGTCTAGAAGAAAAACAAGTCAGTCTTCTTCAAGCACTCAGAGTGGCTTTCTGTTTTGTTTTGTTTCTCCTGTGAGCCCTAAGACTTTCAGAGGCTGCTGAGAACCTGGGGAAGCTCGCATTCTTTTGGAGCGTTTTTCCTTCATTCTCACAGCTATCTTATGGTGTCTTCCGTTGTTGGTTTCTATAGCCTCCGATTTTTTGGAAACTTTACACCCAAGAAGGATGACACAACCATGACAAAGGTATGGTAAAGTCTTAGGTGACTACAGCCTGTCTTTTTGCTTTCCAAGACAAAGGGACTGTTTTATTTAGTAATCTCCCTGAATAGTTCATCTGTTGTGATAGATATTTGTAAGTTGCGTAAACACAAACTGGAAGATTTTCAGAATGCTGAAGGAGTGGGAAAAGGATGTGCTCTGTTTAGTTTGGACGGCGCCCATTCACTTGTAAATGCAGAGAGCTTCGGAGCTTGTTAGCGAGTGACGGAGGCTCCTGAAAGGACTCTTTTTCCTCCAAAGAAACGGTATTGCTAATGAGTAACTTTGATTGTACTGACTGTACTTCAGGGGCTTGTTTGAAATCTGAAGAACTTAGTTGCTACAAGTAGTAGAGACAAAGTATTTCAAATTTGAATAATTAAAGTAAGACAGAAGAGTTCTATTCAAAAAACATTTCACTGAGGCTAATTTGACTTTCTACACTATGTTCATTGGCTTCTGAACAGCATAAACTGTTATCTTACACAGACTGAATCTTTGTAAAATATTCCCACAGGCTGACAAAGAAGAATGACTAAAAGCTGCTGATTTCTTAAAAAAATGGATAATTCCATGTTTTTAGCCACTTTAAAGGGGAAAAGTTTTATATATATTCCTATATATTTAATACAAATATATAGTGCTATACCTTCTTCCTGTGACACAGTTGAGGTATTAGTATCTGGTTTAAGCAGTTATGTATGTTAATATATGAAAAAATTAGATATAGGATACATGGAAATAGAATTACTTGAGTCTAGATATTTAGATTTCCACCATTTCTTAAAGTAAATCTTATAATAGTTTTTAGAAATAGATATCATTTGAGAACTTTACCAGTAATTAGGGTTTAAAATATAGTCAGAGTATTAAATGTAATAATTCTATTCTACTTGACAGGTAAAACCGTTTTGAAATTGGCAACCATATCAATAATGTTAAATGCATTAACTTTAAGTGTAGATTAATTTAAGTGTTCTATGACTTTACATTTGTAAACTGTAAATATTTCCTAGAAATCACTATATAGATATATACTAACTTAGATATATAGATACATATAATCATTAGAAATATAGATATAACTATATTTGTAGAAAAAGTATATTGTTCTTTTAAAATTCTATATTGAACATGAAGTATCATTAAGAAGTTGGCAAAGTTCAGTAGGTAACTGCTCTGTAATAACTTCCTAGAATGGTAGGCTTTGGGATCGTCTTGTTTCCTTGCCCAGTAGTCTTGCTGATTTCTCTCAACAGATCATTGGGAATTGTGTGTCGATCTTGGTCTTGAGCTCTGCCCTGCCTGTGATGTCTAGAACACTGGGTAAGTGCACAGGAGTGCTCATTTAAAATCTCGTCTTCTAAAGGTGTTCTTACCCACCTCTAATTCTTACTGTCTAAACTCCTTCAGATCATTTGAAAACACAGTGTTTCTTCCCAAATCATGTTATATACTGTTAGTTCCATACTTCCGGTATGTATAGGTCTGTACTAACACAAGTACTTTTGTCAAATAAAGACCTTTTTGGTCAACACTTAAAATATTCCTTCTGCAAACAGTGGTGTTTTGTTTGTTTTTTTTTCCCACCAGGCTCACAGATTAAGTTTTTAAGTCTTCTCATGAAGAAACTGTGGCTTTATTAAAAAAAAAAAGCCTGGGAAATATTAAACAAATGTCTATGTTATGAGCTGTCTTTTCAAAGGTGAAATTTTGTATGTTGTTTTAAAAACTAACTGTAAACTCAGAAGATGCATTCCCATCTCCTAGTGCCCACATCTGGGCACGCAGATGCTATCCCTTGGTTGGCAGCGTGTGGAAGGTTTCTGGCGTCCTCAGATCAGAGTGAGGGTGGCTTTGTTGCAGGGGTGGTGGAGGAAGCCTTCTGGGCTTTGTATCCTCAAAGAGTGCTGCCGTAGGCTGTAGGTTCTGATCTGGGCTAAGACATTTCTTTTGGCTCTGCCTGGTTTTCTAGACTTGGGGTTTAGCTTACGAAATTAATCATTAGGAAAACGATGGAAAGAATGCGTCGATAACCTGGAGCATCTGGCTCCGAGTGGCAGTGGCAGTGGCAGTGGCAGCGGCAGCAGCAGCAGCAGCGCAGTCCGGGTGCTCCTGCCTTCGCTCTCCTGCGCCCGTTACAGATTCAGGCTCAGGCTGCAGGCTGTGCGCGAAAGAGGGAGCTTTGCAGTGGTCTGGTCTTTACAAAGAACTTCATGTTTCAATAGAAAGTGGAATTAAAGATAAATGTAAAAGGAACTCTTATTCCACAAGCTGATCCAAACCCCATGTAGTTAGTGGTCTTCTTTTGTGTTTGTTCTTTGGGCTTGTTATTGTTTTGATATCTGCTTATGGTGTGCTAATCTTGAAAATGCCAGAAATGTGCACATCAGTAGCCTGATTGGGTGCTGAACATTATCGTGTTACGACATCCTGTCAGATGGTTTGTGATAAGATAGCTATTCCACCATCTTAACACGTAGAAAATTATTTATTATGCTCTATTTAATTGCTAGTTGTTAGTATGTGCTCATTTTATGGCAAAAAGCTACATGCTGAACATAGTTTCAATACAAAGTAGAGAAATTAATGGTAAAATTTACTTTTTGAAGTCTGACAAATTAGATTCCTAAGCAGTTTGCCATAGAGATAAATAAAAAGAAAACAAGAAAGAAAGATGGAACAATTAAAATGCAGCTAACAAATGCCTGGACCCAGCTGTCCAAACAGGATTAATGGAGTGCATTAGGGTACAGTGAGTCATGTGGTGCTTTGCAAAATATCAACACGCACTGCAGTACATGTTCTGCCCAGTGACACTGAATAGATGAAAAGAAATAAATACGTTAAACAGATTCATAGAGGCTTTTCATAGTATTAAAAAAGCAAATTTCTATTCTGAAGATAAAGCTTTATTTTAGTATTATGGGAAATGCAAACTAGAGAGTTACTTTGTAATTCCTCTGTTAACCCTTTGGAATTGAGTCTTTGATTTTAAGAAGGTAAAATATAGAGAATTGTCATGAATATTATCTTAGTGTGTAGCGGGATTTTGATTTACTAGCTGAAAGGCTTGTGAGACTGGAATAGAGAATGTGTTTAACAACCAGATTGCAAGCTGTGAAAGTGTTCCCTGTCTTCCCCCTCCCGGGGGACCCTGACCTTCGCGCGGCTGCGGCCCTGTGAGATCCGCCCGCCGCAGCCGCAGCCGCAGCCGCCGCAAGCTCAGCCCGACCCTCGGGCGCGAGAAGGCGGTGCGGGAGAGTCAGACTCTGACTGTGCGCGGACAGACTTTCCTTACTTTAAGGGTTCTTTAGGGAAGACTAATCTTGACTGTAAATGTAAAATACTTTCAGTATAATTAATTTGGTGATTTTTTTTGTGTTAAAAATAAATATGTTTTGTATTTCTTTTAAAAAATTTGCCAACTGCTATTAGTAATGTATCACAGGCATTACAAATTACCGCTTTAGGTTTACATACATGATAGTGTATAATACATTCTTAAAAAATTCATCTTAACCCATTACATTTGAATATGGAAAATTTTATACCAATTGAAAAATAACCACTGAATTGTGTACATTTATCATATTTCTTAGTACAAAGAATTCAGTTGTGAAAGGGTCCTTTGGTATCTTGAGTCAGATAAAATGAATATACTGCATAGTGTTATTGTCCACAGGAAGCACAGAGAATCTATTCTTAAAATTTTCTTTTATTAGAACCTTTAAAGCACTTTAAAAGTAGCACCGTGCTTTAGAATACTGTTTTTTTTTTTCTTTCAGGTTTAGACTTTATTTTGAAGAGTCCACATTTTGGGGGATTTGATGTTCATATTTTTAGCAAACGATTGACCATTTAGTTTCCTAGACTTTGAGGTGATTCGTGGAGATCCTTGCAGACAAGGGGCACGCTTGGCGTCTGTGGACGTCTGGGCGGGGCGCACGGGGCGGCGCCCGCTGTGCGGTAACGGGAGTGCCTCAGGGACTCGTCAGGGCCTCCTGCGGCGCTTCCTTGTTTTCCACTGCGCCTGCCCGGGAGGACAGTGGGAAGTTGGCTTTGTGTTGCTGCCGTTCGTTTGACATCTCCTTTAACCAAAGGAGGTTTTTTCACTATAAACAATTTTTTATAGTCTTTTGCTAATTTCTATCTTAAAGTTATTTTGTAGTTTTTTAAAAATGAAAGTTCTGTGATTTGAGTAAGTTATATAATGGCCAAATTTAGATTAAAAAAAGTGTTCATAGTATTAAAAATATCCTTTTAAATTAACTTGACTTTATTTTTAGTATTTCCATGCATTTCTCATTTGGGTTTCATGCAGTCTGTCATCTTGCATGAGATAAGATGGATTACTCTCTTTTGTTCCATGATTAAGGGATCTTGATAAAATGGGATTTTTTCTTTTTCTTTTTTTGGAGAGGCCGCTGGTTGGGGTTTTCTAAATACACGCCTAAGCTTTACGCAGGGCTTTCCTTTTCCATTTCTAGTTGTAAAACAGAAATAAATGATGCTTTCACAGATGATTAGCAATGTCAAACATGCAATAGAAACATAAATCACGTGTTTTCAATTATGGCACTGATGCAAAAGTGATTTCAAAACCCATATTCAAAATTTCTCAGCAAAAAATAAGATATAACTTAATTATATTCAGATGTATTCTAGAAAATAAAACACTAGCTTTGGTTGAGTAATCTACTTATACCTGAACAACAAATTTGTGTATGTAGTTAAGATTTTGTTTTGTTTTTGTTTTTTTGAGACAAGGTTTCTTTATGCAGTTTAGGCTGACTTCAAACTTCCTATGTGTAGTAGGCTGGCCTCGAACTCTCAGTGATCTTCCTGCCTCAGCCTCCTAAATTCTGGGATTACAGATGTGTGCCACCATGCCTAGTGTCTAGTTAGGATTTTTTTTTTTTTTTGAGACAGGGTCTTGCTTTGTAGTTCAGGCTGGCCCTGAGCTCACTATGTAGTCCAGGCAAGCCTCGAACTCAGCAACCCTCCTAACTCTGCTTCCTGAGTGCTGGGATTATAGGCGTGAGCCACCGTGCCTGGCATTGTGGTAGGTGGTACTGATTGCTGGTGAGTGTGGGGATCGAACCAGGGACCTTGTACTTGCTAGGCAAATGCCAGAACCACTGAGCTAAATCTTTGGCCGTAGTTAGGATTTTTAAGAGTGAAGAATTCTTAAAAGTATTCTGTGCCTTCAGTAGGTCAGAAAAGCATTCATATCTGCTTAGAAACTCCTTCCCAGTGTCTCCTTGTCTGTGCTTCTGATGCACTGCCTGTTTCAGGGAGATGTGAGCCTGCTGAAAATATGGGGCATTGTCACATGGATCAGACTTTAGCTATCTCTTCTTGTACACAAACCTTAAATTTAGGTCATTTCAAATAACTGTCATGTAAAAAAGAATTGCAGGCCGGAGATTTAGCTCAGTGCTGCTGGTACCTGCCTAGCAAGCACAAAGTCCCTGGTTCGATCCCTGCTAACCACATACAACATTACCGGGCATGGTGAGACACGCCCACCAGCAATCAGTACCCTCAAAAAAAAGAAGAAGAATTGCAGTTGTATTATTTAAACAGAAGGAATTGTAAGGCCATTGTTTTATTTGCTTGGTTGTTGTTTTGTTTTGAGGCATAGGAGACGATTGTCTTTTTTTTTTTTGAGTCAGGGTCTCGCTTTGTAGTTCAGGCTGGCCCTGAGCTTACTATGTAGCCCAGGCAAGCCTTGAACTCAGCAATCCTCCTGTCTCTGCCTCCCGAGTGCTGGGATTATAGGCGTGAGCCACCACGCCCGGCACTGTGGTGTGTGGTACTGATTGCTGGTGGGTGTGAGTGACCACGCCTAGCACTGTATGTGGTTACCGGGATTAAACTCAGGACCATTGCGCTTGCGAGGCAGGTGCCAGAATTACTGAGCCAAATCTCTGGCCCAATTGTCTGGTTTTTTGAGACAGGTTCTTGCTGAGCAATGCAGGTTGGCTTTGTCCTCACTATTTAGGCCACGCTGGCCTCCAACTCAGAACGCTTCTGCACGTCCTGCCTGAGTGCTGAGATGCAGGTGCGTGTCACCACGCTCAGCTCGTCCAAGGCCACTATGTTACAGTACAGTTAGAATGTTGAAATTGCTATTAAAGTTTCAGGAGAGGCCTAAGCTACCCTAAGAACAAAGGCCTCTAGTTTGAATCTTCTTAATAGTGTATGTACTCAGTCAGCTCTGAGATAAATGAACAAATCAGGTGTAAGAAATTTGATTTTTAACTAAATAAATGCATAAATAGTTCTTATTAAGAATATTAAAAATTAAAGATAGGGTGAGCCGGAGTGTTAGCTCAGTGGTTCTGGCGCCTGCCTCGCAAGCGTAAGGACCTGAGTTTGATCCCCGGTAACCACATACAGTGCTGGGTGTGGAGACTCACGCCCACCAACAATCAACACCGCACACCACAGTGCCGGATGTGGTGGCTCACGCCTGTCATCCCAGCACTCGGGGGGCAGAGACAGGAGGATTGCTGAGTTCGCGGCGGCTTGCCTGGGCACCATAGTGAGCTCAGGGCCAGCCTGAACTACAACGCGAGACCCTGTCTCAAAAAGCAAAAAAAAAAAAAAAAAAAAAAAATTAAAGATAGGGTAAAATTACTTATCACCTCAGCTTTTAAAGTCCCTGTCTCCTGTTCAAAGTTTACATAACTTACTTTGGTTACACCTTTTCAAAGCTTTTGTTCTCCTGTGTGTGTGTGTGTGTGTGAGAGAGACAGACAGACAAACAGACCAACTAAACTCTGTAGGCGATTTTAACTCTCGCCTGGGTGTGATTTTGTTTCTTATTCTCTGGTGGCTATTCTTCTTCCTTCTGACGAGCCTTAACTTTCTGTGCTGCCCAGTGGGAGTTAAAAGAATTTCATCACAACTCAGCATTCTGGAAATGAATTTCAAACCAAAACACTTAGTTATCTCTCTGTGTGGAGTCGCTGATAACTTCCTAACTGCCCGGTTCCGGGGCTTCTGTTCTGTGCCTTGCCGACCCCTTCTTTCTTCGTTCCTGGCCACAACGTTCCCCTTTCTGGCCGCTTCCTTCTCCAGCCCTCCTTAGCTGCTGCCTGCCTCTCACTGCTCCCGTGTGCTCCAGACCCAGCCCTTCAGACCCTGCCTGGCCCGGCTCAGCAGCCCGCTTCTCCCTGTGTGGCACACAGGGGTCCCATAGCCACGCACACCCGCATGGGCACAGGCGGTCCGCGAAGCAGACCCCGATCTCTTCAGTCTCAGCCCACTCTGCCATTGTGAGGCAGATATTTAATCGCAGTTTTCTGTTTCATCTCGTGAGTGGTTCTATCCGCCCTTCCCCATTTTCCTTTAAAAAATGCAAAAGTCATAAGGAGCTTTTTAATATTTCATTGTTAGAGAAGCATTGATGGAGCATATTGAGCAGATTTTTTTGAGGCGGCCTGAGTAGGAGATTTAAGAACAAACCGAAAGACTGAGGAAGCCCTTGATTTCCCGTGTGCGACGGTGCGACTGTGAGCGGCCGTGGAAGCGCCTCTGCAGAGTCTCCCAGGAGCACAGCGGGGACCTGCTGGCAGCACCGGGAGGACTCAGAGGCCTCTTGTGTGAACACTGGCTCCCTTTGCACTCGATGCCAGTCCTCTGGCGTGGGGTGTCAGTTAGTATTCAGGTGCACACAGCCCGGTCACTGGGGCCCCCGAGTTGCCTTCGGATTAAAGCAGCGTTAGTAGCAGGTCAGTAGCACCAGGAGCATCGAGCTGGTGCCTGCAAGTTCCCATCTCTTGCTCTGTTCACCGGCTCCCGCAGCCTCCGCTCCCGCAGCCTCTCGCTACAGCCTGTCCAGACCGGCGCCCCCGGAGGCAGCACCGCAGCCCGCCCGCCCGCACGCAGCACGCGCGCACGCACGCCTGTGTCTTCTGCCCTTGCGCCTCATGTGACACGCACGTGTAGTGACTTTCTCAAGAAACGTGACGTCCCTCTGAGGGCATGAGCCTGTTTCTAGTCCCCTGTCCCTTGCGGCGTTCCCTGGTGAGCGTCTGCGCCGTCCGCGCGGGCTGCCTGCTGGAGGCCGTCCTGAGTAGGCGGCCTGAGGTTCTCCGGCTGTCCTTTTCCGCCCCACCTGTCTGTTTTCTCTTGTGACCCGAGGGATTGAGCCCAGGTCCTTCGCACTGAAATACATCTCTTCCGTTCCCCCCTTTTTGTTTTGTTTTGAGTCACGAGCTTCACTGAGTTGCCAAGTTTCCCGAGGAGGGCAGGAACTTGTGAGCTGGATGCCTCAGCCTCTCGGAGCACCGGGATTGTCGGCATGCGCCACCACACCTGGCTCACTCATCTTTACATCCGTCTTCCAAGCTTCTCTGACCAAGTGTTCTGCTGTCATTCTTTTGAAAGACCCTCACAACAGCAGCCAAAGGCGGAGACCGCACAGCTGTCAATCGTCACATGAATGGGGAACCAAAGTATGGCGCATAAAAGGTGGAGACAGTCACTCAGCTGCAGTGGCTGCTGCGAAAAGCCAGCCGGTCACAAAAAGACGACAGGAGTCCATGTGCAAGAAGTGCTTGGGACAGTCCGGCTCACGGAGATGGAAAGTAGCACGGGGCGCGGTGTCAGACGGGGAGAGGAGCGGAAGTGCTGAGCGTGTGGCCTTCAGATTTGCAGGACAGAGGGCGTCCTGGCAGCAGAGGCTGGTGAAGACGGCGCGGGGCACAGACCTCTTCCCGGGTCATTGTGCTGCCCTTCACATAGCCCTGCCCACACTGAGGTGCAGAGAGGCCTCGGGGTGGAGCTGCAGGAGAGGCTTTGCCTAACGCAGGTCAGGCCTTGGGTTGATCCCAGCACTCCGAAAGGAAAATGTTAGAAAATGGAGAAGGAACGTTTTACTGCGGTGTGGTGCTGAATGGATGGGCTTTGAAAGCGTCATGTTCAGTGAAATGAGCCAGACACAAAGGCCACATATTGGTTCCTGTGTCTGCCTCACAAACGCAAGGTCCCGGGTTCGGCACCCGGGTCACACCCTGCAGTGCCGGGCCAGTGGCAGCGGCCCGCTCCCGGGGCAGGGCTCTCAGACAGAAGACTGCTGGGAGAAGCCGGCTGGGTGACAGTGGGATGCAAAGGGGCCAACAGCAGCTGCCACCCAACACCAGCGCATGAAACACTTTCAGGATAAAACAGGAGGTCACAGGATAATTTTTAATAAAATAAGAAAACGGAAATCATACCAGGTATGTATTTTCTCACATTATAGTGGAATAAAAGTAGAAATTAGTAAGACAGAACAAAAACAGGGAGAAAGTTTTAATATGAAAACCAGCCAATATACCATAAGGTTTAACATGAAGTCAAAGAGAAATTTAAAAATACTGAGACAAATAAAAATGAAAATACAATTTAACAAAGCTTATAGGATGCCACGAAAGCAGTACTAGGAGGGGAGTGTATAGTGATAAATATCTACATATTTTAAACTTCTAAAATTAATTTTATTGGTACAACTTAAATAAATGTAACTCTTCTTCATAAAAGGGAATTGGGACCTGTATATGATACAGCTTGATTCCTTTTTCCCTATTTCCCTTCCTCCTTCAATCTCCCCTCTCCCCTCATTTATAAAAGTTTTGTTTCCTTTTTTTCCACTTTTATTGATTTTCCCTCCCCCGTTCACAGTCTCCTTTCCATCTTCCATGGCCTGTGCCTGTGCCGGGGCCCTGGTTGTGCCCAGCACATACCGTCCGTCCCTGG